>NIPQ01034840.1:0-11768 GCA_002806875.1 Lepidotrigona ventralis hoosana
AAAGAGGGGCGAGTGCATTTCTATTTTCCGCTACGTCCGCCTTCGTCTTTGTCCTCGGCGTGGTAAAAGTTGAAGAGAGTTAGATTTTCACTTGGCCGGAGGGTCGAAAGTTCGACGTATCCGAGGCAAAGAGGGCGACGTAAACCGGGATCACATCGATCAGAGACTCTTCTCTGGCCGGTACAGCCGGAATCGCGGCACGAAAATTTCCACCTGGCTGAAGGTGGCTGGATCGCGATTATTTATGCGCGGTATCGCGGCAACTTAGGCTGAAAGTTAACGGGCGAGGATCCGCGATGTTCGCACATGGCCGGCCGAAAGCCAACGGCGGCGAGTTGCTCGCATGATAAACGATATTGCGCTGACTTCTCGTACAAGTGACTTTGCCAATGTATCAGCCACGCCCCTGGCATTAATCCTTATTAACCGGCACCAGCGTAGAATGCGTTATGCGCGCGAGCTATTAAATACCGAAGCTGGTATTTCCTGGAAAATAGCGATGGGATAATTACGCGGTCGGATCCCCGCTGATAATCGCGATATCGCTGTGATCGTTCGTGAAATTTTGGAATTTCCCTCTCGCTTTACCGTCTCGCCGAGTGATATTTTCACTCGACACGTCATTTTTTCCTTCGCTCGTCACTTTGGTACGTCCTTACTCAACCTATTTACAGAGAGCACGAGTAATGTACTTTAAAAGCTATACGCATTTATGAAACGAATAATTTCAGAAATTATTTTGAACAATTTGCGAGCTGATTGGAAATTTTAATGCTTTCAATGCCAGTAATTACGCCAGTGAATTTTGCCTCTCGGCGATTTACAGTTATCGTCGAGTTTTCTTGCTAGTCGCGCAGAAGAAAGCGAAATTTTCGTATACTTTTCGAAATTAACCTGCCGAATTAATCAAGCACAGACGTTTCTAATTTAACTCTCGGGGATTTCATTCGTCTAAATTGAACTGTCGCTGCGCGCGAATCGAAGCGAATCCGAGGAATTCAGAAAATGTGCTTTGCATTTTTGTACGAGTCGCTTAAATATATCTTGCTCCGATCGAACAGATACCGAGTGCCTGTGTGTTTGTGTTACGTGAAACGTGGTATTACGGAGCAACACAGAACAGGATAAAAGTAGCGTGCAAATTAAGATCCATTTTCGGCTCGATGGGCGGAGTTATTTTCACAGCGGTTAAAGCACAACGAGGCACAGCTCTTTTTCAGTTACTTACTGAACGGTGCACCGTTTATCGTGGCGACTTATCGCCACGAGCGGTTTCCACGGTCGAAACAGGGTCGATAAAGAGGTCGGCATACCGTCGTCATTTGCAAGTTAATAAAGGCACGTTTAAATGTCGCGTTCGCTGGATACATCGCGTCAGGAATACGCCGTTTTCCGATTGACGACGTCGATAGTTGTTCTTCTGGTAAACACATATCCAACAAAAATTGAAGAAAGAAATCTCTACGTTGAAGGAAAAGGAAAACTACCGTGCTTCGCCATCGATGCCATTCGCGATTATTTCCTCGCGGCGGTTTGGAACGATCAAATGTGATTCGTGGCTCGTTCTAAGCAACGAATCGGCGTATTTAACACGGCCAACACATTCCTCTACGTAATAACGGGGGACTTCGTTCGACGATGGTAGAGTTCGCCAGGCGCTTGCACGATCCTGCAAGGCGCAGTTAAATCTGATTAGCCGAGAAAAGCGCTGCAGGAACTCTTGTTAAGACGAGGCTACGGTGACGTCACGTCCTGAATTATCCGCTTCCAGGTTCCGGGCAGCCGTCCCTCCTTCTCCATCTTGCCGAGTTCCTCTTGCTTTTGCTGCAAATGAAACGTCTCGTGCAATCCTCGCTGACGAGCTGTTCGTCAAGCCGACGAACTCGGGGTCTGCCTCGGTCTGTAATCTCTCTCCGCTGACTTGGTCAGACAGGTCTGCCTCCTCCTTCAGCTTCTTTAACTGATGATCCCTCCCCTCCCTTCCCCTCTTATTGCTACGATGTATCGATAATTACTCGCCGGGGCTTTCGCTACGACGAAAAAGTTAAGACGCGTTGGCCCCCTTCCGATCCCTCAAAGTCGAGGCTGCGTTCGAGGGCCATTTTTTACGAGATTGCTCGTTGCTTCGGATCGATCGTCGGTCGTCGATTGAACGGGACGACCAGCGGTCAACTTCTTCCCCATCGCTCTCCCCCAGATATCGGTGCGTTGATGGATCGATCGTCCGGGGACAGGCTGACAGGCTGGTGAGTTTCAGCGGGAAACTTGTATTCGTTCGTGTTACAACGTGGTCCAAGTTAGTTGTTGAGCGTTACACGTCCGCCGGACGCGGAAAATTCCGACGGCGGTTGACTTTGCCCGTTACCGGGGGCAAAGTTTACGTCGCGAGCAGATAATATTCGTCAGCCGGGAGCGGTGTTTCGCGAAGACCACCGCGCGTGGCTAAACTGAGTTACTCGGCCAGAGAGACAACCAGCGAGACCTGCCCGCTCTTCCGTGTAATCTCACGTTGCATCTTTAGTATCGAGACGCGGATAACGTAAAGAGGCAGTCTGAACGCGAACGTACTATACTATCGGTTATGGCCTTCTATTTCCCTCTATTGTTATGCGAGGGAATAAAATTTAACTGGCTGCTCGAAACCGATCTCTCCGTTCGATGTAACTTTACGAATTCCGCGTATCCTCTTCCCTGTTTCACACGTAAAGGCGAGCGGGAGATCCTACCTTTTAACCTCTTAGCTGCGAACGATGAGTATACTCGTCATGCGAGGAAAATAATTACAGTTTGTTGCTTGAATTAAATTTTTTTGCAGAAACACACATTGTAAACTTTAGACATTGAAAACTTGACTAGTTTCTTTCACATCGTTTGTAAATATTTTCTTGCTAGTAGTATCAATCGATAACAAAGTTGAACAATAAAATTATTGACTTCTTAAAAAAAAAAAAAAAAAAAAAAAAAAAATATAATNTAATTCGATTTGCACGTATATAACTCTGGGTTCGACGAGTATAATCGTCGTCGCGACACAATGTACAGACACACACACACACTTTTAAAAGCGGCAGCACAGCCGAGAGCAGAACGTTAGACAAGCAGAACGTCGACCGGTTCGGCAATAATCGCCGGCGAGTTAATAAATCAGCCAGTGGAAATCGCGTGTAGTATTAAGTCGCTGATAATGCGGATTTGATTTGCCCGATCGACGACACGCTATTGTGCCCTGTACACGGGTGAAATACGCGGGCGATTTCTATCGCGTGCGCGAGATAAAATACGAGTGCGGCGGCCCGGTGTCGAGCCCGCGGTCGAAAATCGGTTTCTGTTTGAGTTATAGAGTAGATCGGTATCGACGTGTTTCGCAGTCGCGCGATCGTTGACCGTTTTATTAGGTCGTCGGAGAGCGAGTCGATTCACGGAACGACCGGGCGAACGAGAACCGGGTGGACGATCACGCGTAGATCCGGAGTAACAAATTTCGCTCGGACGAACAAAGGGAGAGAACCCCTGGGAATTAATCCCGACACGTGTAACGCCGATTAAGGGATCGTCCGGAGTGAGCAGGTTTTCCTTCGACGCTCGCAGATTTCTCGCCACGATCCCTCGTAATCACGGCGGGAAAGATAACGAATAGCCGGCGATAATGTCGGACGTTCAAACGCGTTGCCACTTTGCCCAGTGACGGAGTGACGGAGTTCGCTCCGTCATTTTCTTCCGTCTCCTCATACTGTTAGACGTTTCGGCCCGGGCCGGATTAGTTTCTATTCCCTTTCCGTTTCCCGCCTTTCTCCGCAGACACGACGATTTTCACGGCGCGGCGCTCCCTCGGATCCGCGAGCGTAATTGCGAAGTCTTGTCTTTGGAAACTAGACGCCCCGACGATCCTTTCTGCCGCCGCCTCCACATGGCCCTGCCAGCTGAACCCACTAATGAGGAAATTACAGCATCCGCGTGTAATCGATAACGAAGTGTCGGCGGTTTGAATGGAAGGCAGCCGGGGTCGCGAACTTCCAACTTCGATCATTCTGGTGTCTGCCGTTCGAGGAAAGACGAGATTCATACCTTTGCCCGGCAATTTCACGCGATCGCCGCGCGACTGGTCGACCGGCACGAGTCTCGCACAGGCGAGATTGGTCTTGGCGAAATTAAAATTTGAGTCACTCGCTTGACCCCGAGAACAGGAGGACGGTCAGGGAACAGTTGGCAGATGCATCTTGGGAAGACGTTTGCAAGTTTCGCCTTTCTTTCTTTCAAAGAAAGTTTAAAACAAATCGGAGACATTCAGCGCATTCGTGTTACAGTGCAAGCAGAGTGTCCCAACAATTTTACCCACGTACAATGTAAGCTTGGAAAAAGTATTGGACGTGTCGAGAAACGAGTGTTTGAATTTCAGATTCTTGCGTCGTCAAATTGGAATATGTAAACGAGTGTTTACTTATTTGCAATTACGTTAGAAATAAATCGCAGCAGTCGTTTAACGATCGAACGCCAGAGAAGCGCACGACCGCAAGAATAAATGACAAATGAAGCGAAAAGCTTGGAAATACAGATCGGGAGACGCGATATTACGGAGGATCGGCGAACAGGGGGGAGAACACGACCTGAGTGGCTGATCGAGGGTGGCAGTCGTTGGACGATGATGAGAGCGATTCTTTATCACCGCGGCAACGTCCAATCTTCATTCCGTAGTTTCCGCCGGTTGGATCTCGAGGGCGTCGAATATTTTGCGGCGCGGCTCGCGAGAACCTCGATCGATCGATACGTTGAACGGGCGCTGCGTCGCGTGATATTTTCATGAAATTCCTTTCGAAACTTACCTCGAGCAGCAAGTTTCCCGTTGGTCCATCGCCCGGCTGTTTCTTCCCCGAACGAAACGAAGCGGAGGTCGAAACGCCCGATCGAAACGCCACCAGGCTTCGTTAATCCAACCCTAATTGCACTTGAAAATTTATTTTCCAATCTCGGAACGATTCGCGAGACTATGGACTCTCCGCCGCGCCGCGACTTGTTTCCACGTGGAATTCCGCCGATCTCCGAGTGCCGATTTTCCGGGTCGATTGCTTAAACGACGCCCGATACGTTATCACGGTAACGCGACGTTGGCTCGTTCGCCGAAGAAGTTTGGATTTCGCGCCATTAATTTACGTCGCATTTTTGTCGCTCCAGTTACCGTACAGGCTAATGGTAGTTACGAACGCGACACGAGTGTGTTATAATACAAGGAAGGAGAATTATTACACAACCAACAGGGAGATTATCCTCTTACGAGTTCAACTTTGAATAGTAAATCGACGGGGGTGAAAAAGGGAGAGAAAAACGAAGCAACTCGGCACCACTCGGTTTGTTCAGCTCGTAATTCAACCCTACAAGTTTGCCGACGTTTAAGCAGCAAGTAACAAAGGAGTAGATGGTTAACTTTCGTTGTTATTTCTTTTCGTCAAATACACCGCTGGTTTCTGTCTTTCTTCACCTTTTTGTCATCCGTCCTTCGTCTTTCGTACCTCAATTAACGTTTCTCGCTCGTCGTCCTTTCCGATCGCGTCGAAGACGAAATCGCGTTTTGCTCGCGCGTCTTCTTCCGAGAGGCGCATCAGCAGGTTGCGAGTGCGACCCCCTCGGGCGAACTTCGTCGGTATTCAAGATATCGCACGTGCTTCCTCGTGTCTCTCGAAAACGGCACACATTCGGAACATCGAGGAAAACCTAGAACGAAACGTGTCTGCTTTCGATCACTCTGGTCTCTCTGGTTTCATTTTCGTTCGTTCACGCGAACACGTCGCCACCTTTTTGTCTTTCTTTCGTCGTGTGACAGGAAGAGGCTCTCATCTTTGTCACGACGTTGATCTTGACCGATCGAAGCCGGAATTTCGTCGCCCGGGAGCTCGTTTGCGGGTCGCGGAACTGTTTAAACGAGTCGGAACAACCGGGACGATCTCCTGGGAAATAACCGGCTTCTTTTAGAGAATATTTCTCGAGGATCCTTTGAACGATGAGTCGGTGATGAGAGACGATTACGCCCTGTCTCTCTCTCTCTCTCTCTCTCTCTCTCTCTCTGTGCTCGAAGGCGCATGTGGTAAAGAGGAAGGCAGGACGAAGGACAAAAAGAAGATACTTAGAAAAATGAGAACGACACGAGGGGCTGGGGTAATTTGTGCGCGAGGGTGCGAGTAACGCGACGAAGATTAATAAACACTGACAAGGGAGGAGAAGGAAGGGAGCCAGGGGGAACGGATGGAGACGAGCGTTTCATTTTCATTATTGCAATCGGCGTTGATACACGGCCCCCCGAATCTTTGTGCGAATTATTGTGTTGTCGTCTCGGTCTTTTCACCTTTTGTTCGATATTCCCTTCGCCAACCTCCCTCTCGAGCATCTCTGTATCCCTATATATATGTATATATATATATATATATAGGCTCTTAAATACAATCCTGTACGCGCGAGCGTACCAGTCACCCTCCTCGTCATCAGAGAAATGCACTCTTAGGCATTCGTTTTCGCAACGTCGTGGCTGACACGGCGCGTCATCCCCTTCGGGGTCCTTTCACTCGATCTCTGAGCTGCCTTCGACCTGGCTGGCTGGCTGGCTGGTTCGTTTCTCGTCTCGTTAGACGTCTCTCGCTGCGTCTTTGATGCGCCACGAAGGCAATTACGTGGCTTTACGAGAAAATGATCTTAGAAAGAGGGGTTACCAATTAGTTCGGTGCACGTTCGTTTATATCGTGACGCGTCTTGGATCCTTATTGAAAAAGTGTCGAGTCCAGAGGAGTCTTGGAGTAATTTTCTTGGGGGGGGGGGGGGGGGGGGGGGGGGGGGGGGGGGGGGGGGCGGGGGGGGGGGGGGGGGGGGGGGGGCGGGGGGAGGGGGGGGGGGGGGGNATTGATAATTCACCGCTGATCATTCGATTAACTTTCTCTCTACTCTTGGCTGATTTGTCATATTCTCCTAACATTTTGATTCTTGTAATTCCTTAAAACGTAAAATATTATATCTTAAAAATTTTTCGAGGAGTCCGGCGCAAGCCTGGCAAGTTTAAAGCAAAGCAAACGTGTTTATTTCAGGCATAGACGACAAAGAAAAATTTTCTTTTGCAAGAAAATATTTGAACGATTTCGTCTTGGCCAGCGCAGACAAAAAGCTTATTTCTCGATTAATTCGAGAGAATCGCGGACTGTCGGTCTAATTGAGTGCGTTTTGGGACGAATCGACAGGTCGATTATCGCGGCGTGGACGGTCGATCATCGCGACGTATTAAGTACACCTGAGGGTGTTCGATGAAGATCCAGCTGATCGTCGGTCCGTTAGGACGCGCAGCGTCGTCGATCGACTTAATGGACTTGCAACGGGAGGGGATCAGCTGCTCGCAACTCCGAATCGAGGGACAGATCCCCCTTGTATCTCGTTTATAAAAGTCACGACATCTTCGGTCGCTGTTCAATCGGCAATCGTCGGTTTTTGTCGAATCGTTTATCTGGCACTGTTCGATCCGTCGATCCGATCCCGATCCCCGTTTATCGCCGCGCATTCCAGCCGCGCCACTTTCCTCCTCGATGAACTCGTTGATTGCGCGCAGCCGGACACTTTGTTCCTTGGAATGAAATCGAAACAGCTGCTAGAAAGCGATCTCTTTGTTCCCCGATGGAGGATCGAGTCGCTGGGACAGCAAGAGAACGCGCGTGCTTCGCTTCTTAATCCTGTCATGAAACACTAGATATTTCCTTGCTCGTTGTTTACAACTGTCAATTTCACGAAAATTCGAAATTCCCCTGTCGAGACGTTCGAACGTCTCTGCGTCAAACGTAAGCGGTACAAGCTCGAACGTTTCGTTGTTTAATTAGCAAATTTCTAATTGATCCATGTACCGTGCAAATGCTGACGTTCGAATCGAGGAAAAAGCAGACGCCTCGTTAGGGACACGGAATCGGAAGCAAAACAGCTATGTAGTTAGAGGGTAGGTCAAAGTAGCCACCATCAGGGTTTCGAATTCGAATCTGAGATTCGAAAGTAGCCTGCCGACGGGATTTGCTGCGGTGGCGCAGGCTGGAGGAGGGATCCGAGGTCGCGCGGGGCCAGAGACTCGTGCCGACCTACGAGCATGCGTTTATTAAATTGCTATCCCCCTGTGGGCTTGCCGGCGGCCCCTGGTTACCCTCCGACACCGCGACGTTGCCACGTTTAAATCTGAATTAACTGCTCGGGCGTGGTTCTCTCAGGTGCGTAACCTCGCCTTTACCTTGCACCTCGTCCGAGGGTGAAACGTCGAGAGTGAAAGAGAGAGAGAGAGAGAGATTGCCTTCTAACATCCACCACACTACGGAGAGAAGGGCGAGCACACCGCACCGAGGGACGAAGAATAGACGACTCTTGGATTATCCAGTATCGCGGTAGGTTGATAAAGCATCGAGTGTCTTAAATCGCTGATCCAGTTACAAAGTCTCGTTGTTCCCGGTGATTTATGTCTTTGCGCACGGTCTCACGCCGCGCGAATTCCGGTCAGATTATTACTATAGCTGGAACGTGAGGAAGTAGTCCATTCGTTCCCTTCGCCCGTCGATGTATCGGAAATTGATAATTCCGCCGAACGAACAGTGGATTTCCGAAAGTTACCTCGTTTTTTGATTCTGTACATACCTGCTCGAAAGCTTCGGCAGCATGTTCGTCAGTTTCTTGGACGAAACGGACTTCCATGCATTGTAATAATAATAGTTAACGAACCCCTTGAGGCTCGTCTCCGCGATTCTCATCCACTCGTAACAAGGAAAGTTGCGGCAATGGTAAGAAAGTTAGAATAGGAAAATAAAAGGAAAGAGAGAGCCTGTTTCTTTTTGAAACTTGGCGGATTTTTAATGTTACTGAGAATGAGATATTTCTTTACTCGAGGAAGAGTTCACTGTTCCTCTGTGAAATTGTCGCGCGTCTGCGGAACGAATGAAAATTACAATCGCTCACACGCGAGCGGAGGAATTCGAATTGGGGAAGGTGATTCGGGTGGTGCTGTCTGCGGAAGGTAGGTTAATTTCGACGTGTACATATTTGTACGGGAGAAGCGGTTCGTGAATGGCACTAGACCGACTCCTAGACCGAGTCGTGTAGCACCGTTCAGCAATATTCTGTAGCTGATTTATACTTTTCAATGGGTCAGATTTGTCGAGTAGAATGGAAAGCTTTTTCCTCCCTCGAGCCAGTAGACCTTCGGCGAGAACCTTCCCCTTGTATTAAGTCAAACGGAATACTCGCGTCTGTGACTCTCGCGAATGGAATTTTCATCCGCGAGCCTCCGGAGATTCTGATCTTTCCGTAAATCCAATTTTATTTTCGCGTTACGTAAGTTCGAGCGAGAGGATCCGGCGGAAGTAGCTCCGCTACTCGTAATCTCAGTAAATACATTTTTCTCTTTGAGCGAAAACGTTTTAATTTCCAAGCAGTTTCAGACTCATGGCAGGTCTCGCCCCTGTTGGCCGCATTCTTGGAGATTCGCGCGTTTTCTTTGAAAAATTGCCGCGTAATTTTCATCCCTCGTTTCGCAGAGCACCTCGCTTCGGAGCTTTATCGGGCGAGATTTTCGCCGTGAAAGGATCGCGCTCGATTTTCTTGGCCTCACGTTGGTCGTTCGGTAATCGCGGCTCTCTTCGTCCGCGCGCGCGTGCGAACGAAGAACTTAATTAGGCTCTCGAAATAGCACTCGATCAGCACCCTACGATCGTGGCAGCCTGACCTTTTTCCTTCGCGACGTCGCCGTGAAGCAAGGAAAAAGCAAACGCGAATTCTTGCACGAAGCAGGTACTTGGAACATTCACAGTAACGTCCGAACCCGCCACTATATTAAAGGCCCGAAATTTACGAGCGCGTTCCATCGGAAAATTCCCCTCTGCCAACCACGCGTGTTTCACTCTTCCGTCTCACAAAGATCAAGACATCGAGTGGCCGAACTTCTCGCGCAATAAACGGAGAATTCGATCTTTCGGGTCGGCGAAATATTTGATGCCGGTGCAAAGATACGACGCTTGTAGAAAGCAGGTGTTGCCCTTGTTGTCGCGTTTGTTGTTCGTCGTTTCGCGAAATAAAGGAATATTCGCGGGATTGCTCCCTTCTGCGTCGTCAATTAACTGTCTGCGTGTTGGGGCTGGCGTTCTTTCATTAAAGCGAGCTGATGAAGAATTTTCGCATGGCCATTTTCAGGGATATCCAAGCCATCTTTGATGGCGCGGCTTTTTCGTTCAAAGAGGCATTCCCCCGTTTTTGTTGGGGCTGCGAGATGGATTTCATTTGGACAGAGCTTCGTTCAGAGGCAAGAACGTTTACTTCTTTTCTCGTGGCAGTTTCGGTGGCCACTTCTTTTCTTGCTTGTGATAATCTCGTTACGATTGTGAAGCCCCTGCGTTCGCAAAAGTGGCGTTTCCTTCTCGGTTACGCTCGGATGAAAATCCGAGAGACGAGGATGCAAGTTATACGTTCGGCTATGTTCCAGCGAAAAAGAAATCTCTCTCTTTCTCTCTCTCTCTCTTTCTGGCAACTCTAGTTCTCTATGACTTTTTCATCGTTCGAAAGTACGTGCTTTAGTATGCGTTAAATATTTTAACGCGCCACAATATACCAGCTGAAGCAACTCTTTCCGCTCGTCGGTTTTCTTTTCAAAGGGCTACCACCGCGAAACTTTTCTCATTCGACGAGAAGTTGAATTGCGATCGCGTGTTTACCTTTTCGTAAGGGTCGAACTTTAATTAAGTGGCCCTGGTTCTCATGATTTATCGTCTGTAGTCTGTTCGAGGGGCTTCGCCGGCGCCTAGGCAGATTTACCAGCTCGTTATTTTCAGAAGATACAACGTAAGGTTTCGCTGCGAGCGTACTCGGGCCGACTGTAGTCCGAACGTCCGATCTTGATGGAATCAATCTACTTAGGCGCGTTTGCCCCTTTGCTCTGCATTCTAATCCTCTTTTCTCGCTCTTCATTGTCCATTTTGTGAGCTGATCAAACACTAACAGACCCTAAACAAATACCGCTGCACGCGCCTGCTTCTTATCTCTCTGCTTCTCTCTCTCTCTGTCTCTCTCCCTCCCTCCCTCCCACTCTCTTTCGATAAAAGCAACCTCTATTTTTGTTCTCGGATCTTTTACTGCTTTTCTCGTTCCAAGTATTTCTCGCGCCCTTGAGCGCTATTTATCGCTAATATGAATTAGACTGCGAACCCGACGACATTCTCGAGGATTTTCCTTCGGATTTTTCCCTGTGACGACGGAGACGCGTTAAAGGAAAGCATCGGTCTAGATTTCGTTGTGCCAGCTGGAGAATCCCGGTACATTTTCCAGCGGAATATATGTATATCGCGTTCACGCGGTGTCACGCGTACCACCTTCCGTTAAAACTTTTACGATGTTTGCTTTATGCCGGTGCCCCCTGCCCCCACTCTCACTACACATACGCTATTGCGCCTCTTTCTTTCCCTGTTTTTTCCTTTTTCCTTGCCGTCTTCTTTTTCCCTCCTCTTTCCTACTTTTCCTCCCTTTCCGTCCATACCCGTTTTACGCCGGGGCGCACAGAAGAGATCAAAGTTTTTTCGTTCGCGAGGGGTCGAATTTTGTAGTACTCTAGTCAACGGAGATGACAGAAAGGGGCTTTGAACCGAGCGTTTTTACCGGTCGCTACAGAGGATCTCTCGGTGTTTTACTTTTCTGTACTTTTCATCCTTGACTGTTTTATTCGTTCTTTTTTTTCTTTTTTCGTTTTCTTCTTTCGTGCCCCCCCCCCGTCCCTTGCTCTCTGTCTA
>NIPQ01034852.1:0-11802 GCA_002806875.1 Lepidotrigona ventralis hoosana
GCTCACTTTGAATTTAATATATAACAAGGTATATAACAAGTTTTATACACAAGGTATAAAAATTTTTTCCATTAAATATGAATTGTACAAATGCAAGGCATTTAAATTTTTCATTTGTATGAAATTTTAGAAATACAAGAATAAACAAAATGTACATATATTAATCTAAATACAAACAAAATTATGTCAATAAGATTGCATAGTTGAACAAAACTCGTTTAAGGTTAGGTAAAATGTATAATAATAATTTAAAATATTAAAATATTAAATTATTAAGATATTATTAAAGTATTTGGGTAATTTTACCTTTAAGTAAACTGTGAAAAATATTTGTAAGTTTATGTTTTAATTTTATGTTTAGTTTAATCTATTTGAAATCAAAGATATGTAGCTTTTTTATGTAAGTGAAAAAAATATGACATATTTATAAATATCATTATTTCATCTAAAAGATGATACATATACTTTTTCATTATAATTATTCAAGCCATAAAATATTAAAAATACTAATTTATACAATATCTACAAAATTTCTATTTTTATGAACACAACTAAAAATAAAACAAAATTACCTCTGAAATATCATCAAACATTATGATGATATACGTCCTATATAATTTTCTGCTTTTAAATTTCCATAAACATCCGCAATCTAGCAATAACTATGTATCATTTAATTATCAATCTCATTAAAAAGAACATAACTGTAAACAGAATTTAACACTCCAATGAAAACATAGGGTTATACATCTATTTGTTATTTAAATTTGTACTTATACCTCGAAATTAATTATTAACAATAATTCGTCTCAACACGATTCTACTTCAATTCTTTTGAAAAAATGTGAAAATACAAAATGTAAAATATAATCTGTTCAACTTGAAATTCGCATGATAGAAGAAATAAATATTTCCAACGTGGTATCATTAATCGCTACTGCACACGTAACGTTTGTTCACGTCGTGCCGTTTTCCAATCAGACGAAATGTAAATCGGTGATAGAACAGCAAAAATCAAAGAACGAGAGTATAAATATGACGAATCAGTAACAGGTGCCTAACAAATAACGACAACGAAAAAAGGAAAACTGTCAGAGAGGCACTTATGTCCATATTAACAAACTGTCAGGCGAAACGAAATCGCAACAACCATCTGTTCCTGATACTCGTTACAATTATCGTAAAGCACATACCTTACGTGCGATTAATACCCCATATGCTGCTTACGAAATGGATCACACACTAGGAAAATTATATTTCGTGTCACTAAAAACGTATATGATATTACTGTAAGGCTGAGAAGTACGTACGCGGCTGTCACCACTTAAAATTGTCATCACGATAGATTCGTTCGGCTACACTGCTGCCAACATTTCAAATGTTACACTTGTACGATAGTATTACGTATCTGTCTGATATACCACGAACATAGCAGCGAAACCGTACTAATATTTTCGGCGCGAAATTCGATGTTTCAGTTCGTATTACCGCGATTTTGTATTCAATATTATATACTATATACAATGCTTTCATTACAAAACTTCAGCCTTTTATCAAACTGATTGCTATAAATGATATTATATAACTGATATATTATATAAATAAATATTCAAATTCAAAAATTAAAAGTTCCACCGCTACGTGGTGATAGTATTTCAACGTACATAAAACGATCAAATTTTAATTTGCAAAGAGAAAGTTAATCAAGAGAATTAACTGGTGGACAAAATTATTCGTGAACGTACTTAGAAATTTGAATAAAAATTGATCCGTCATTTATAATTGTTACATGTTTCTATCAAGTAGGATCGATAATCTGAACCTACTGGCGTAGATCTATTCAAGATGTCAGATCTATTCTATGCATTGTCTATGATTTTACATTTGTAAATAAAATAGTATTTACATATTACTAATTGTTATGAGTACATATACTATATTATAAAAAATATGTATCAACATCATTATTGAAAAGAAGAAGGAATAATTCTTTGAAAATGTCATTAAGAAAGTTTATGCATCCGAGGAATAAATATAAGAAAGTACCAGATTTTAAAGAACTTGCTTTATTATATTCAGAATTCCGTGATATTGCAATTGTTGTAAGCTACATATTTCTTATATATATATGTATAAATATTTATAATTATTGATATTTTTATTTATTTCTTCGTACAAAATATAATGTGTATATTTATTTAATATATAGAATTTAACAGGCAAGATAAAGATTGATTTCAAAAATGAAGAAAGCTTGCGAGTACTTACAGAAGTATTGTTGAAACATGATTTCAATCTGGAAGTAAAAATACCTGCAAATAAATTAGTACCAACATTGCCATTACGCTTAAATTATATTTTATGGATTGAAGATTTAATGAAACATGCTTCTTTTCATGAAATGAAAGAAGTGATCGGTGTAGATATTGGTATAAATTAAGAATCAAGTAAAACATAATATTAAAAAGAATTTTCAATGGCAACAATCATATCATCATATAATCTTTTTTAGGTACTGGTGCAGTTTGCATTTATCCTTTATTATTTGCAAAAATGTATGGAAATCAAATGATTGCTACAGAAGTTGATGAATCAAGTATGCAAACAGCTGTTCAACATGTTGAAAATAATAATTTACAAGGCATAATAAAAGGCAAATTAATTACATATTATATATTAATTATGTATATCATATATTATTAATTACATATATATATATAATTAATATTACATAATATATATATATGTATAATTAAAATATGTATTTTACGTTTGAATATTGTTTTACAGTATGTAAAGTAGATGGAATCACGATATTGAAAGAAATTATAAAAGAAAATAACATATATCATTTTACAATGTGTAATCCTCCTTTTTTTGAAATAGAAGGATCATCAAAGAAAGTAATAAAGCGATTACCACCAAGAAATGCTCCAACTGGAAATAAAGTTGAACTTACAGTTGAAGGTGGTGAAAGAGCATTTGTAACACAAATGATTGAAGAGAGTATAGAAATTAAAAACAAAGTAAAAATTTATACTACTATGTTTGGTAGAAGAAGTAATTTATTATTTTTATTAAAATTTCTAAAGAAAAAAGATATAGAAAATTCAACATGGACAGAATTTTGTCAAGGACACACAAAAAGGTGAATACATCTTTTTTGATTTCATGTACTTATCAATTTAATTTTTTTTTTTTTTTATAGATGGGGATTGGCTTGGTCGTTTCTACCCAAAGATGTTATTAATTTGACAAATGCGCCTGTTATTCAAAAAAGTGGAGATTACATTGTAAAATTACTAAGAGAACAACGTCCAACAGAAATACAATTCCCAATGAGGCATAAATTTTCTTCTTTTGACAACTTTGTTAATTTTTTAGAAGAAATACTGGAACAATTACAAGTAACATTATACTTATACTTTTTTCAATGCTTTTACAATATTTTGATTTGATATATTTTTTATATAGATACAAATCAAGGAATTAAATTTGCCAATTGACGACTTTAATGGTTGGTCGTATCAACTAGTTGCAAAAAATGATACGTGGTCACATGCACGTAGAAAACGTCGATTAGCTCAAAGATTAATGAATCAATCTGTGGATCATGACACAATGAACAACTGTAATACAGAATGTACAATTGTAATAAATGATACTACAGAAAAATTATTAAAGAATAACTCAGGAGATAAAAATGAACCTTTGTTAATATGTAACGTTTTTGCTGAAGTGATCGAAAATGAAGAAGCTGAAAATGACGATATAAAAATATCTATGATCTACGAAAAAGGAACTGGTGGCAAGAATGCCCTAGAAATGTTTCGACAGTATTTAATAAATAAATTAGGTGTCAGAGAATATTTTCAAAAACAGCATGAGAACTCAAACAAAAAGAAAAGAAAACGATTAAAAACGAACAAAATTGAAATAAATTCGGAACAAGTTGAAAATTCGCTTAAGAATAATACGGAAACCGTTTAAGATTCGAATTTAAGTTCCATAGAAAATGATTTATTTTATACGTAAATTTTATGAAATTATATAACAGGTAATATATATATCAAGTATTCAACTTTATTTATAATGAATAATCCTTACTAACTAGCATTCTTTATCGTACAGTTTGACTAACAAGTGCAATGTAATACCCATGTTATAAAGTATACAAACTTGTTAAACAAAAACTATTAAAAACTTTTTACTTATTCGTCTTTCACTATTATCGATGTTACTATTATTATCATTATTATAAACATAACAAACTTAAAACACGAAATAATTTTTTCTATTTAAAACAAATGTCAACAGATTATTGATATCATTCCTCAATTTCATATCATTTCTCAACTTAGTTCTTGTATGATGATATAATAAAATTTCAACATAACATGTTTAACATTCGTTTTATAACGAATGTTATTTAATAGAGATAACAAATCAGTAACAGATGATTTTCAATATTTATAATTCTAGAACTAACTAGTAATCTAGAACTAACAGTATTTCTAATAGTAATTAGGAAATTGACGCTACTTCTATAATATATTGATTAATGAGTCATTTTTGATAACCGTTCTTAATGATCATAAAGTGTAAAAGCATACTTGTTATATACCATGCTTTTCCTGCCACCACTGATTATTGTTTTCTTTTTCGTGTAACTGGAAATTCCCTTAAATATAAAATTATTTTCAGATTCAAATCCTCACATAGGGTGACGATAAAACAACGGTGATAAAAAGATGGAGAAAAGCTTTTTATATGATGTATACAGTATAAAAATGATGAACACAACTGTATGAATTTGTCTTGTTGAATTACAATACAAATATTGTTCGTTATTGATTTCCATGTAATTTCAATTTTACCTATAAATATTTATATCGAATTCAACAAGATTAACCTCAGATTAATAATATCTAAAAATGAAAAACAATTACATATATGACTTCAATATGTATTGATGGCAACTAAAATGGGGGAAGTGACAGCGATGCTTAAATGGCACAAAACAATGATTTTGAATATGTAATAAAATAGCCTATCAAAAGTGTAGAAAAAAAAAAATTGACTTATATTCTATGATAATAAAGTCCATTATTCGTTTTACAGATAATTGCCGTAGCATTTTAATTTCACTGATACAATACGTTCCATTTGAATTTTAGCATCAATTGTGCAATATCCTGGAACAAATATTAGTTTATTGTTTCGTCGATTAATAGAAGTATTACGTATGCAAAATCCATTATCATTATAAAATAGAATTAATTGAGTTTTTAGAAAAAACACGATAACATTAGGCGACATAAATTGTTGATTATGATTTTCAAGAAAAAATACTTTCTCTCTGTTCGAATAAGTTTGTAAATCCAATCACGAGTAAAATTTTTGACAAGCATACGCGCTAAGGCAATGAATTTTTTCATTCAGAATTATTTACATAAATAGAGAATCAATTCAGTCAAATAAATTTTATAGCTTGACGTATTGTACTTGAGCATCGCGAGCATTAGGAAATCTAGCTCTTTCGAAAAGTTTTAGCTGTCTATGCTGTCGTTGATCGCCACACTATAAAAGTTCGATTCTGGTAGCACTTTATAAATGTATGTACGATACATCAAATAACGATCCTTATCTCGAACAAACACTTGTCATTTTCATTTTATCCCAATCAGTTATATATACCGTACTCGCGTTACTCTTAAAAAAGACTGGACGCGGGTAGGGAAAGACTAGGATTCAGAAAAAACTACTAAGTATCATCAGCGGTTTAAAACGAGCTCAGCTCTCTGCTACTACTGATTCTAACATTGTCTTATTTTCCTCCAATTTTTTCAACTCTTTCTGTACTTCCACCTTCTTCTCTATTTTCTTATTCTCTTTTTCGTCTTTTTTATTCTCTTTCTCTTCTCTTTTACTCTCTTTTTCATTTTTTTTATTTTCTTTCTCCTCTTTCTTATTTTCTTTCTCTTCTTTCTTATTTTCCTTTTCGTTTTTCTTGTTTCCATTTTGAAGTACCTTCGTCTCTCTATCAGGTGTTTGTTCTTTCTGCCGTTTCTCTATTTCCGCCTTGAAATTCTCAATATCTTGTTGGCTGATTTGAACGAATAAAATACCATTAATCACATTCAACATATCAAGTACGGATCCCATACTAGGCGGTTGCACTTGAATCGGTGGTAAGCTAACACCAGATTTTCCAGTGTAAATTTCATTCATCTTTTTCTGTAGAACCACAGCCTGTTGCGTTAAATGTCTCAAACAGTCGCTACTTTCTTTGGTTTTTTCATGGTCTTCACCTAACTGTTGTTTATAAATAGCATAAGTTTCCTTCTCGTTATTTAAAGCTGCTCGGAAATCACCCATACAAGATTGAGTTCTCGCGACTAGATGATAAGAAACAGCAACTTTCAAAGATCGTGGCCCATGATATCGAAGATTTAAGGCCAAAGCATGCTCCAAAAATCGAAGCGATAATTCATATTCTCCAACAGCATGGAGAATCAGCGAAATATTGCTCTAAACAAATAATTAACATGTCAAGATTAAAAGTTGAGTTTGTAAGTTTTTATTCCTATTAAAATTACTTACGTCAAGAAGTGCTACTTCTGGGTGGTCTTCACCACAAACCAATAACGCTAAATAACGTGCTCTATACAGTAACCTAAGTGATACAGAGACTTGGCCATTGGCAAAAGAATATAGAGCTAGACGAATCTGTTGACATATAAAAATACTATTAAAATAATTTTAAAATATTGTGTATTTTTAATCATTAGTCAAGTTTATGTTTATTTTGTACTTACATATTCAGTAATAGTATATGGATGATCTATACCGTTAACTCTTTCTGACATGAGGACTGCTTTTTGTTGGGTAGCAAGAGCTTCCGCATGGTCACCCATTATGTAATTCAATCGCGCAAGCATTCTAAGGCATTGTGCAATTTCAGGATGCATTGCACCATATACATTATTCAATAAATTGAGTGCTTCGCTAATTAGTTCATATCCATCTTTCAAATAACCTTGTTGAATTTTGCTTTGTCCAGTTGTATAGAAATTATATGCGTCGCTAGCCTAAGTGAAATAAAAAAAAATAAATTTAAGTAATTTATTACGAAAATTTATACGACGCATTTTTTTCATATTTCAGTTGTATTCTTACTCTAGGATTGATATGCTTTACAACAGGGAATATATTGAGTATATCTTCTTCGAAAAACGTAGCTCTATTCTTATTCTCGAAGTTATATTCACGTAACAAAATTTGAATGCCAGTCTTTATGCAGAAATTACGGAGCAAAGAAATTTTTTGAAGGTGAAAATGTTCTATCGTGGCATCCAACGACTCCGGACACGGTGTCTCCCAATCGTAATAACTTTTCAGATCTGCTTTAATTTGTTGCCAAAGAGATTTAGGCGTTAAGGAAGCCCATTCCACTTCGGACTGTTGTGGACCGTTATTTCTACCTTTTCTTTTATTACGTCGTTTGGCAGTTTTACTTTGAAGCTAGAATCCGCCAACAATTAGTACATTTTCATTAAAAAAAATTATTTTGACTGATATCATTTTGTAAAGATAATCATACCTCTTCCAGATTTTGTTGCGGATGAATAATTTGTGCAGAAGAAAATAAACAATTTAAGAAATGACTAATAGCTGCGGAAAGACTCATTAGTTCTGTACCCTAAAAAAAAAAAAAGAAAAAGTTAGGAGGTTCATGTAGACACAAAATACAAAATAACTTCAACTTTAATTTCAATTTTCACCAATATACCTGCATATAAAATGTAAAAATGTGTTTCGCTGATCGTAAAATAAGTTCCGAAACAGCAATACGTTTCAGATATTGTAGTTGTGGAACAGTAGATAACATAGCTGCTAATTTACCAAGATATCGTACGTTAATACCTTTGCCGTGTAAAGCTTCCACTAATATACTACCATCCATTGCGGCAGCTGTATGATCTAAACATTCTCGAATCTATGATAAAAATATTGAATTCAATATATTTTTGAAATTAAATTGATATTTGATTTGATATATTAAATATGAAAATATTCTAACTTACAAAAGTAGGTATTTGTACGGTAAGTAAAAAGTCTGCGGCATCTTGTACCAATTGTTTTTGTTTTTTTAAAGCAGGACCATTTGGATCTGGATGTCTAACGCCTGGAGAAAATACATCTGGATTAAATCTAACGTCAAATTCTGCTTCTCGCAAGCTACCAACTGCTGCTGCAGCCCTTCGAACTATTTCTTTTGTACTTTCTTCCACTAAAAAAAAAAAAAGATTTAACGAGATTAGAATTTAAACAAAGTATCATTTAAATAAAACAAGCAATTAAATGGCATACATTCTTGCTTCTCTCCGCCAGTGATAGAATCAGTAATACTTTCCACAATCTTCTTGGCTTCATCTGTTTCTATCAGAGTATGAGTAGAATCTTCCTTGTTACTATCCACTGCAACAGCATTTAATTCTTCCTTTTTACCATCCTAAAATGAATGCAATGCTAAATAGTAATACTATTTTAGGATTGATATTTATCATGAATTTTGATAATTGTTTCTTACCTTAACAATGGTTTCATTTTCCTTCTGCACTCTTCTTGCGGATGTAAGTTGCTGCAAATGAAAAGCAGCATGTTTAATAAATTGCACGTATCTAGCTTCAACAAAGGAGTCGATCAATTCCTGACGAAGGCAAGCTAGTTTATGCTTGTGTTCAATTGGAAAACCTAAAGCTCTAGCTTCTTTGCTCAGTTCAACTCCTTCCACTACGAAAACCACAGAATGAAAATTTAATAATAATAATAACTAATTTTAGATACATTAGTTACAAACTTACATTTGAGGAAATTAACATCAGGAGGAAAAGTTCGTAATAAATCCAACACATAATGTCGGGAATCATTTCCGATTATACCTTTGCATTCTACACTGCTGCAAAGTTCAATCTCCTCCCCAGCATCGTTGATAACTTTATGAGGAAGAATTTTTAATAGCTGACCAGTTTTATTCAACTGTAAAGCACAATAAATATAAAATTATTCTGGTAATAAATACTTTTCATAAAAGTTACATAAAGTCATTATTGCAAACTAACCAATTCAAGATACTTTGGATGCGAAAGAACCGTTTTCCCAAAATCTATAGAACCATAAACAACAGATTGCTCCTGCTCGCGTTCCAAGATTCCAGGGATGATTGACTGAGCGGTGACACGATATCCTCTATGCAGAGGAATACGAGTGATTACCACGAAAACTTAACATCCTTTTGATTGAGATTTAAGTTGTGATAGAATACTGAACATCGAACAAGTATGTACAAATGAGCCGCTACAAAATATCCACGTCGTACAAATAATGTGATGAAAGGGATGCGTGTATCTAATTTCATACAAACCTGTAATCGATTACAACAGTACCAAGCGTGTAAGGACCAGGTAGATCAATGGCAGCATATACTCTAAGACCTTGTAAGTCGTTCTTAGGCGCGACGAAAGCAGCAGCATCACCGCCGAGTTCCTTATAATGATCTCTGACATCAAACCCAAGAGAGAAGAAAATATTGTTCCAAATGAACATCTGCATCTTTGCCTCCTCACCGGGATTTATTGCCATTACATTACCGTCTATTACGGCCACTGCACCTCGAGTAGCAGCAGCGACAAAATCACTGTGAACCTGAATTCATCCATGTATTGTGTATTGTATAAAACTCAACTACGTTATTGTAGTAATACATTGAGATACAATTGTTGATCATAAACATACTTTAAAAATAGCACGTTCTCTAAGTAATCTTTCAGGTAAGTTTTTACGAGGTAACTCTCTCGTTGTTTGCAACTCCTCGTTCCAATCTCGAGTTTGGCCAGGGATATGTTCTTCGTATCCCAACTTAGAAGAGAAAGCTGTTCACGAATAAATAAAATGAACGATCAAACATAAAATCATGACGTAATCAACGCCTTAATATTAATTATTAATCAACTAATTGGTTAATTTCGAATATAAACTACGAAATTTGAAGCTAGTAATAATACGATTGTAATAATTCAATAATAATAAAATAAAAAATATAATTCAAGTAATATAGTCATATGTGAGTAATACAGAATTTAATGTTTTGTTAATTTGTATAAAACGAAACGTACTATCTTCAGCACGTATTGCATCGATTGTATGTTCAATTTGAGGCGCACACCAGGCGTAAAGTTGATAAGGTGTGGCTACTCGTTCAAATGGATGTCTCTGCGTTCTTCGTCTTTGCATAGCAACAAAACCCCGTTTAAAAGCCGGACTGAGTTGGTTCAGTAATTCAATTAAACTATGACACAGATGACTCGGAGTTGCTGGTTTTGGATTAAATACTTCTTTTGTCGATTGATTGAGGAAGAAACCTCTGGCACACGCGGTCAAATAATATTGCTTGTCTTCTAACGTTACCACGTGTAGGTATAATAAATCACCGTGCAGTTTTCTATGACCGGGTGGTGGATTCCAACCGGATGTTGTTAATACCTATAATAAATAAATTAATTAACTAAGCATTTATATTAATAATACATTAAATAATAAACATTCATATGTGTTATATTAGTTACTTTTAAACAAGGAGGACATTTTTGTTCTTTGGCTTGCGGTTGTAAGGGTAATAATGGTCTATCTTTACAGCCAGGTATAATATAATCAGGTGGAGTACAATCAACCGAGTCTGCTCTGGTCTTTTTCTTTTCAAGGATGTCACCATTGGTAACCACATTTAAAAACGATAAACTGCTACATTCGACGCCGTTGTAAGCATCCGCAGGATCCACAGATTTCAATAAATCTCGAACATGTCGAACATGTATACGAGCTTCTCGCATAGTGTACGGTTCTTCCACGACTTTAATAATCGAACCTTCTTTTAGGCCTTCGATATTCTTTAACTCAGCAAAGTTATCCAATGTGTTACCATCGAGTTGAAGGGAAAAGCATGTGCGGTGGCAGGTGTCCTCGCGATCCATGAGTAACTGGTGGATTTCCTGAAAAGTAATAATAAAATTTATTACTTACTGTTTTTTTTATTAAGTTATCTTCTATTTTCTATCGTCGTAAATAGGAAGTATAAATTTTCTTTCATCATATGCGAAAAAATCCTTAAGTAGGTGATTACTTACCTGAACCAACTCCATACTGGAAACTTGGATATCAAAAGGTTCAGCACCTGGACTAACAATCTTAACAGTGAATCCCATATCTTGAATGAAAACGATTTCTTGCTCGCTTCCAGCATCCTTATCATTATCCTCTTTCTCACTCTTATCCTTTTTCTNTCGCTTCCAGCATCCTTATCATTATCCTCTTTCTCACTCTTATCCTTTTTCTTGTTCTTGTCTTCTTCCTTTTCCTTCTCTTTCTCCTTTTCTTTCTCGTTTCCTTTCTCTTTCGTGGCTTCGACTTCACCCTTCTCAACGACGTTCTTCGCGGCTGTGCTCGTACTTCCGGTTTCCTCCGCAGTTTCCTTCATATCTAAACATACAAATTTTTACTGAGACTATATAAAATTATGATAAAACTTATAAACATCAATCAAAAAATTATATTAAATGTTAACCAAATACACAAAATGGATAACGTAAGAAAATTTTTGCTTTTACTTTACATAATACATATTTACATAATATATTATTTTTCATCTATATTGATCAGGGTCCCGTTAGCATTTTTGCAATTTTATCAGCAATTAAATTTAAGCAAGAGCATCTATTAAATACTGTAGCATGAAAGATAAAA
>NIPQ01034900.1:0-11528 GCA_002806875.1 Lepidotrigona ventralis hoosana
TACCGCCTAAAGATGGCGACGATAAACGAAGAGTCGAGGATCGAATACAAGTTCCGAAAGAAAAACTCTCAAGTTCACCGGTGGGTGTTGGCTGACCGAGCGACGTAAGCGATCGTGAGGTTAAGCGGCCACCGTAGTGAACCCGTATAGGATGGGTGAACGCTTCCAAGCCCAGCCTATACTTCCATCCAATCTGCGTCTGGGGCAGGGGTCGCCACCGTCAGCCCCACTGACGAGTCTGGTGGCGACTCCGAGACGAAACGCTTCCTTTACCATCTTCCCTACCTTATCGACAGCGGATCCACAAAACAACGTCATCGTACCCACGGACCGAAGCCACAGATGGAGCCAGAGTGGAGCCAGAGTGGAGCCAGAGTGGAGCCAGAGCGACAGCGACGAAGACGGCGAGAGTGATAGCGGACCCCACCAAGATGGCGGCCGAACAACACTGCTACGCAGCTGCGACTACTGCCCTCCATCCGACGACGATCCTGTCCTCCATCCAGAGAGGCATCGAGAGAGAGAGGGAGAGATGCCAGGCGACGACAAGGTCAACACAACAACAGTGGCACATCATCACGTGGGACGTGACAATTGGCAGAGTGAAAGTCGAAAATATTGATTGTCATATGTAAACAACTGTCAGTGCCGGAGGACCGTCACTATTCAAGGTCGATGAATAAAGTTATATGATATTGATGTAGAAAAGAATAACGTTCATTGTGATGCACACGATGCTTAGAATAATATATGATCATGAGATCGATACGATGTTTTGACAGATTGAATATCAACAATTTTGATACGTCATATGTAAGCACCTGTCAGTGCTGCAGAAGAGTAACAAATCGGGGTCGTGAAATAAAATTTGATGATAATTATGCAGGAAAGTATGATGTATATTGTGAAGTAGACAATGAGTGAAATAAGAAAGCATCATGTCTGTATGATGCGTCATGTAAGCAACAATTAGTGCAGTAGTACCGTAATATTTCAGGGTCGATGAATAGATATTGATAATATTTATGTAGAGAAGAATGGAATCCATTGTGATCACCGCGATGCCTATAATAATATAAGACAATCAGATCGTTTTTGTACTGACGGCGCGAGTGTCGCGAATTTCGTCATTTGAAAGTTCCTGTCTGTGCTGAGTACCGTAATACTTTAGGGTCGGTACATAAAGTTAGATGACAATTATGTAGAAAAGAATGTTGTTCATTGTGATCTCAGCGATGCAAGGAGTAACAGAAAGACATCAGATCGATATGATATATTGACAAAATGATTGATTCGTCAGATGTAAACACATATTAGTGCAAGAGGACCGAAATGTTTCAGGGTCAATAAATAAAATTAGATTTGTGTAGAAGGGAATGGTGTACGTTGTTATACTCGCGATGCAGAGAATAACATATCACAAGCATACCTATGTGTTATACTTCAGAAAGAATGTCGAATGTTTTGATCTTAATATGTTAGCTCCTATCTTCGACGGAAGACTTAATATTTCAACGTTGATAAATACAGTAGGATGGCATTCATGTAGAAAAGAATGATATTTGTTGTGATCCCCGTGATGCGTAGAATAAATTAAGACCATCATATCGAAATGATATTCTGACAGAATGAATGTCGTGGACTCGCTATATGGAAGCACTTGTCTTTGACGGAGGAACGTAATATTTCGGGGTTTTTATTAAATGAATAAAATTAAATCTTCTTTATATTGAACTGAAGGGTGTCCATTTTGAACCCCGCGATGCGTAGAATAATGTAAGGCTTTCAGATCAGTATGGTATACCGGAAAATTTAATGCCGAAGGTCCGACATAAGTAAGCCCCTATTAGTGTTGCAGGACCGTAATAGTCCAGGATCGATAAATAATATTGTATGATATTTATGTAGAAAAGAATGGTGTTAATTGTGATATCCGCAATGCATAGAATATTACAAAGTCGTTAGTAACATTATATACTGACAGATTGAATGAC
Source organism: Lepidotrigona ventralis hoosana (assembly GCA_002806875.1). NCBI lineage: Eukaryota > Metazoa > Arthropoda > Insecta > Hymenoptera > Apidae > Lepidotrigona > Lepidotrigona ventralis. The sequence goes on from NIPQ01034900.1 coordinate 1,995, forward strand.
GATAACTTTGAAGCGTCACATATATATCCTACAGTATACCCTACAGAGGACCGTCATATTTCAGGATCGATAAATAAAATTAGATGATATTCATGTAGAAATGAATGGTACTTGCTGTCATCCGCATGATTCTTCGAATATTACTATGCCTTATGGTCGATGTGATATATTGACAGGATGAATGTTGAAAGTTGTGAATGGTCATATGCAAACAGTACTGCCTGTATCGGATCACAGTTTCATTTCTGATAAATATTAATTGACATTTGTGTACAAAGAATTGTATTCCTTATGAACCCCGCGATGCGTAGAATAATAGTGTACCTTTAAAATCGATATAATATACTGCAGAATAAATGAGGCAATTATTGAAGTGTGAAATGTTACCTTCATTAACACCTTCATTATAAGACCATAAAATCGATGCCATATATATGCAGAATAAATGTGGAACATTTGTAATGCCCTTTATTACATACAGGAACTCCGTTTTACTTCAGGCTCGATTAATACTATTAGATGATGTTCGTGAACAAAGAAATTCTGTTCATTGTGAACAACGTGATACATAGAATTAAATAATTTCATAATTTCAAAATCAAACGCTGGCAGAATCGATGTGGAATATTTTAAATGGCCATATGTAAACTTCATTCACCGTACTGGAATTCAGTAATGTTTCAAGATTGGAAAATACTATTGGACGTTTCTTATGTACAAAATATGTGTTTGTTGTAAACCCCGCGATGCGTAAAATAACATAAGACGCTAGAATATATTCAGACAGAATGAATGTGGATTATTTTGAATGTTCACATTTTTACCTCACTTCTCGTTCCAGAACATAAACCTGTTTCAGGTTCGATAAATATCATTATATGATATTTATATACAAACAAATGGTATTCATTGTGAACACTGCGACATGTACAGTAGTATAGAAGTAGTATAAAGTCGATATGATATAAAGACCGAATGATAGTCGAAAACGTTAAATGGACAAATGTAAACCTCATGCCACGAAAACTGTAATTCTAGTACCTCATGTATCGGAAAACTGTAATTCTTCAAGATCGATAAATAAAGTTATATCATATTTATACAGTACAAAACGGTGTGAACGCAGCGACGTAGAATAATATTAGAATATAAAATGAATTCGACGTACTGAAAGAATGAGCCTGGAGAGTTTTGAAACGTCAATTATGAACTTCAAGTCTCGTAAAAATACTGTAATATTTCATGCGTTATAAAGAGTATTGTTATTACTGTAAAAAAAATACTGCTAATTGTGAACACTAAATCTATATGATATATTGGCAGAATAAATGTTGAAAATTTTGAAGTTGAATATTGTAAACCACATACCACGAACCGGAAGTCCAAAATGTTCCAGACTGAATAAATAATATTAGATTACGTTTACGTATAAAAAAATTAAACTGATTGTAAGACTCGGGATACGTATATGGACGCGAAATCAATACGTTATTTCGACAGAATAAAAGTCTTGAGGTTGGAGTGTAATGTGCACACGTGCCATTCCACGTGCCGGAAAGCCGTAAAGTTTCAAGCTCGATAAATATTATTAGATGACATTTGTGTACAGAAAATGCGTAGAATATTATAAGAGCTTGAAATCGATGTAATACATTGACGGAATGAATGTAGAAAATTTTGAAAGGCTTTATTTAAACCTCATTCTTTGTACAGGATCTCCGTAAAAATCCAACATATATAAATAATATTAGATGATATAAGTGTACACAAAAACGCTGCGAATTGTCACCCCACATTGCCTAGAATAATATAAAACCACGAAGTTGATACGATGTATCGACAGAATGAATGTGGAAAATTTTGTATGGTCATACATACACTTCATTTCAAGAAACGGAATACCGTTATATATCAGGTTCGATAAATAATATTCCATGAAATTTTTGTACAAACAAATGGTGTTGTGAAATCCGCGATGCGTATAATAACGTAACACCTTAAAATCGGTATGACGTATGACGAATGGAAGTAAATTTTAAACGGTCATATGCACCCCTCTTTCCACGTAACGGAAATCCATGTTATTTCAGGCACGATAAATTATATAGGATAATATTTATGTACAAAAAGTGCTGTTCATTGTGAAACTGATGTCACGATGCGTCATATATAATAAGATAATAAATTCGACATGATATATTGAAAGAATGAATATGGGACAATCTGAAGAGACATATGCAAATCACATTCCACTTACAGGAACTTCGTAGCATATCAGGCTGTATAAATAGTACTAGATTTTTGTGTACAAAAAATACTGTTTTTTGTGAACTCCCGATGCTTAGAATAATATAAGACAGAATGAATATAAAAAATATTGAATGTACTTTTATAAACATCTTTACTCATGTCTGAATACCGTAATAATAGGTATATTGACAAAATGAGTGTGGAGTATTTTGAATGGACGTATGTAAACCTTATTTCACGTACCGAAAATTCGTAAAGTTTCAGATACGGTTAATGTTTCTAGATGGTGTTTTTATACATAAGAATGATTCATAGCGAATGCCGCGATGCGTTGAATATATGGGAAAAAAATATTGATTTCATATTTTGACAGAATGAGTGGGGAAAATTTTTAATGGTCATATGTATACATCTTACCACGTTCGTTACTCAGTAACGTTTCCGGCTCGACAAATGGCATTAGATGTCATTTATGTGCAACGAAATGGTGTTCGATGTGAAATCCATGATGTGTAGAATAATACAAGAACGAAAACAGATACGATATACTGGAAGAATGTGGACAGATTTGAAAATTCAGAAGTAAACATCATATTGCGTTCTGTAACTCCGTTAAGTTGCAGGTCCTATAAATGATATTAGATGATATTTATGTAATGAAAATTGTGTTCATTGTGAACACTGCGACGTGTAGAATTGTAAGATTTTAATGACGATATGATACATAGAAAGAATACTTGTATGGTCATATGTAAATCTCATCCCACGTACCGGAATACAAAATGATTCAGGCACGATAAAAAATAATAGATCGTGTTTGTGTACAAAAAATTTTGTCCGTTGTTAATCTCGCGATACGTAGAATTATACAAGGCAATAAAATCGATATGGAATACCGACAGAATGGATGTGAAAAATTTTGAATTGATATATGTAAACATTCTACGTTGCTGTACTCTGTAAAATTTCAGACACGATAGTTAATATAAGATGACATTTATGTACAAAGAAATGGCGGTCATTGTGAACTCCTGATGTGTAGAATATTATTAGGCAACAAAATCGAAATAATATAGAGAATGAATTTGGAAAATTATGAATGTAAACCACATTCCACATAACCTAAATCTACTAACAGAATACTATACGCTGAGTAATATTAGTTGGCATGTGACAACAAAAAAAATGGCGTACATAGCGAACCCTCTTAGCGCAGGACAATGTGTAATCATAAAATCGATATTGTATATTGACAGAAAGAATGTGGAAAATTTTGAACTGACATGTGTAATCAACATTCCGATGCTGTACCACATAATATTTCAGGCGCGGTAGATAATATTACATATTTATGTACAAAGAAACTTTTGTAACTGTGAACTCCGGAAAGCATAGAACATTATCAAACTATGAAACATATACGATATAATGACAGATTAAATGCGGAAAATTTTGAATGTAAATATAGTTCCATGTACAGGGAGTCCATTAAATTTCAGGTCCCATAAATAACACTAGACGATATTTACGTATAAGAGAATGGCGTTCATTGAGCATCCCAAGGTGCGTAGAAAAATATAGGAACATGAAACCGATATGATATACTGACAGAAAGATTATGGAAAATTTTGCATGTAAACCTTATTAAATCTACCGGAAAGTCCGATATATATCAGACTCGTAAAAAATAATATTAGATGATATTTACGAATAAAAAAATGACGTAATCTGCGCATCCCGCATTGCGTTGAATGATATAGAACAACAAAATCAATATGGTATATTGACTGTATGAATTTGGAAAACATTGAATTGACATATGTAAACCACATTCCACGGTGCTGTACTCCTTAAAAGCTCTGGAGGGATAGATCATATTAGATGATACATATGTACAAGGAAATGGAGGTGATGCGGAGAATACTAATTTACCATAAAATTAATATAATTAATTGATAGAATGAATGTGGAATGAATGTGGAAGTTCTGATAAGTAACATTTCACGTTCGGTACTCCGCAATATTTCAGTCTTGATAGACAATAATGGATGATATTTTGTGCAAAGTTGTGGTGGTCATTGTGCAAACCGTGATGCGTAGAATATCAATAGGCCAACTAATCGATATGAGATATTGACAGAATGACAGTGGAAAAATTTTTATAATTACAAATTTCTCCGTAATGCGTAGAATAACATAAAGCAATAAAGTGTTGTGTATTGACAGAATGAATATGGAAGAATTTGAATCGACATATGTAGACTTCATCGCTCCTACCGGAAATCCGTAATAATTCAGAAACAATAAATGTAATTAGAAGATATTTATGTTGAAAAAATGTCGTCCATTGCCAGTCCTGCAATGCGGAAAATAATGTGATACCATAAAATCAAAATGATGAATTGAAATAATTATTGTGAAAAATTGTGTATAGCCATAACTAAATCTCAACTATCTAGCCGGAATTCCGCAACACATCAAGCTGCTAAATAATATAAGACAATATTTATGATCAAAAAATGGCGTTCATTGCGCATCACGCACTGCGTGGAATAATATAAAACAATCGACATGGCATCAACAGACAGACATTGGAGAAAATTAAATGACATCTGTAACAGTATTCCACGCTGTTGTACTCCATAATATTTCACGCAACAAATTGCATGTTATTTATCATGCTTTATTATTATGTTTTTTTATCATGTTAAATTTTAATTATCATGTTTTTTTTATCATGTTTTTGATCATTGTCATGTTTCGCCGTGAAAAATGCTAGTTAGCTATGAAACTAGCAAGATTCTTCGAAATCTCCGCGAGAAATACGTATATCTCGCGAAATAGCTGCGAAACATGAAAATTCAACGAATTATCACGAATTATCACGTTTGGTCTTGAAATACGCTCCACATTGCGTTGAATAATAAAAGATCATCATATCGTGGTAATATAATGACAGGATGAATGTCGAATACTTTGAATTGATTTATGTATGCCATGATCCAAACTAGTCGACAGCAATATTTCAGGGTCGGTAAATAATATAAGGTAATCGTTATACATTAAAAAATTGAGTAAATTGTGTTCCCGCGATACATAGAAAAATATAAGACCATCAGATCAAGATACTATGGACAGAATGATTGTCGATTACTTTGAATGATTGTATGTTAACTCTGAACTATACTGAATGACTGTAACACTTCAGGCTCGATTAATAACAGAAGATCGCTGTTATATATTAAAAAGTTTTGTTCCTCATGATCCATGCGGTGCGTAGAAAAGTGATAACCATCAGTACGGGATAATACATTGAATGAATGTTAATATCTTTGAATGGTCATATGTAAGCCGCGCAAGGTACTGAAGGACTGTAATATTTCGGGATCGGCAAATGATGTTAGATTATCCTTATATCCTAAAAAATAGTTTTCGTCGTAATCCCCGCTATTCGTAGAATATTATTAGAACATCAGTTCGAAAAAATGTACTCCGTAATCACGTGTCAGGTACAGTAGATAATATTAGATGATATCTATGTACAAAGAAATTGTGGTTACTGTGAACCTATGATGCATAGATTAATGCAAGACAATAAAAAACGTTATTTTATATTTACAGAATGAATGTGGAATGTTTTGGTAAGCATATTTCACTCTGCAGACCGGAAATCCGTAACATTTCGAAGGCGTCAAAATAATAAAAATGATAGTTACGAACAAAAGAATTGCGATGATTACGAATCCCGCAATGCGTAGATTTACGTAAGACCATAAAATCAATATGGTACGCTGACAGCATGAGTGTGGAATGTTTTGATGATGCAAAACTTACACCACGTGGATTACCGGATCCCCGTAATAATTCAGACTCGATAAGTAATATTAGATAATACTTATGTATAAATGAATGGAATATATTGTGAATCCTGCAATGCATAGCAGAACATAAGACCATAAAATGGATATGATATATCGGCAGAATGAATGTGGAATATTTTGAATTACATTTGTAAACCTCATTCTACGTATCGGATTTCTGTAGTACTCCAGGAACAATAAATAATATTAGATGGTACTTACAAAAAGGGGTGTTCAATGTGGACGCCGCCATTTGTAGAATAATATAAAACAATGAAATGGATAAGACATATTGACAGAATGAATGTGAAAAAATTTGAATGAACAAACGATTAGTTTATTTTACATACAAGAACCCCGTAATATTTCAGGTCCGATAAATAGTATTGTGATGTAGTAATGTGATAAATAGTATAGGATGATGTTTATGTACAGAAAGATGGTTTTCATAGTGAAACCTGACGCGTTGAATAAAATAAGATCGTAAAATTGTATTGACAGAATGAGTTTGGAAAACTTTGAATGGTCACATGTGAACCTTATTCTGTGTACCGGAAATCTGTAAAAATTCAGATTTAATAAATAGCCTACAACGTCTATGTATAAGAAATGGCATGAATTGCGAATCCCGCGATGGGTAGAATAATGTAAGACCATCAAGTCGATATGATATACTGACAGAATATGTAAACCATATGTAAACCACATACAAGTACCGGAATTTGGTAATATGTCTGGATCGTTATAAAATATGAGACGATATTTACGAATATAAAATGGCGTTCACTTCTAATCCCGCAATACGTAGAATAATATAATGACATGAAACCAATTTGGTATATTTACGAATAAATATACCAAATTAGAATTAAGAATAAATTTGGAAATTTTGGAAGGACATTTGTAATCCACTTTCCTCTTACCAGAAATCCATAACAATGCGGGTCGAAGAAATATTGTTGGAATACATTTATGTACAAAAGAATGATGTGCATTGCGAATTCTGCGATGCGTAGAATAATATACGACTACTAGATCTATACGATATAATGACAGAAAGAATGTCGATAATTTTGAAGTGACAATTGTAAACCACATTCCACGTACCGAAATTCCGTAATTTTTCGGATTCAATACACAATGTAAAATGATTACGAAGGAAATGACGACCACAGTGACCTTCGCGATGCGTAGAATTGTATAAGACAATCAGATCGATATGATACACTGACGGAATGAACGTCTAATATTACGAATTGCCATATGTAACTCCCGGACCGTACTAAAGGACGGTAATACTGCAGAGTCATTGATAATTTTCGACGATATTCATGTGCAAAGGAATGGTATCCATTTTGGTCTCCGCGACGCGTAGAGAAATAACAGAAAATATGATATCGGCATGATATATTATATCGATATAGTATATTGACAAGGTGAATGTCGAAAAGTTGTCATATGTACCGACGTCTGCCAGAGAGGCTTAATAATTCAGGATAAATAAATATTATTATTAGATTATAATTGTGTACAAAAAATGGATTACCGTGGATCCCATGATTCTTGGAATAATATAAGACATTCAGATCGTTCTGATATATTGACAGAATATATGTCGAAAATTTTGAATGGTCATATGTATTTCACGAACCGTACTGGAGTACTGCACTATATCAGGGTCGCTGAATAATATTAGATGCTACTTATTTAGAAGAAAAATTCTGTTCATTTCGTTCTCCGCGATGCGTAGAATGATGTAAGATCATCACATAGAGACAATATATCGATACATTATATGTCAAGAATTCTCAATGAGCATATGTAGTCATCATTCCACGTATGACAACATCATACTTCGGGGTCATCCGCGATGCGTAGAATGATGTAAGATCATCACATAGAGACAATATATCGATACATTATATGTCAAGAATTCTCAATGAGCATATGTAGTCATCATTCCACGTATGACAACATCATACTTCGGGGTCGATAAATAAGATTCGATCTACGTTCTATATTAAAAAATTGTATTCGTAGTGATCCCCGCGATGCGTAGAATGGTATAAGAACATCTGTTCGATATGATATATTAAATCAGTGAACACCGAGAGTTTTTCTGGAGCATATGTAAACCACATTCCACTTACCGAAATACCATAATTTTTCAGGTTACGCGATGCGTAGAATGGTATAAGAACATCTGTTCGATATGATATATTAAATCAGTGAACACCGAGAGTTTTTCTGGAGCATATGTAAACCACATTCCACTTACCGAAATACCATAATTTTTCAGGTTCGATAGATAATTTTAGATTAATAGTCGCTAAATACTAAAAAATTGGGTTCATAGAGATTCCTGCGCTAGAATTATTTTAAGACCTTCTGATTGTGATAATATATAGATACTGTGAATGATGTGTATACTAAATTATCACATGTAGACCACACTCCACGTACCGCAGTACTCAGGGTCGATAAATGATATTGAATCAACGTATTAATTAAAATATTCTGTTCGTTTCCCGCGAAATGCTAAATTATATGAGTCCATCAGATCAAAATAATATTTCTATACGGTGAATATCGAGAATTTTCAAGTAGCATTTAATACTCATTCCACATACCAGGACATCATAAGGTTTCAGGTCGATGATCAATGTCAATCGATATAATAAATGTGTTCATAGTGATTCTCGCAATGCGGGAGATGGTATAATTCCATCAAATCGAGATAATTTATTTATAATGTGAGTAATCGAGAAATTAAAAAGTGCATATGTAAACCTCATTCCTCGTACTAGAACAACGTTGTATTACATGTTCCGTAAACAATATTTGGTCATCGATATATATTTAAAAATTGCGGTCATAGGAATCTCCGCGATGCGTGGAATACAATTAGGCCAACAAATCGAAATAATATATTGATACGGTGTATGATTAAATTTTAAAGGAACATATGTAAATCTTGAATTTCTGGATCGATAAATTATATCTGATAGTCATTATATACGAAAAATTCTTTTCATAGCGAGAATCGCGTAGTGTAGAAAATAAGACAAAGTCAAATGCATATGATACACTGACGGAATGAATGTCGAAAATTTTGATTCGTCATATGAAATCCCCGAATCATATCAGAGGAGCGTAATATTTCAAGGTCGATAAATAATATTAGATGATAATTACGTACAATAATATGGTGGTCAATAAAATGATGTATTGACAGAATGATTGTCGAAAGTTTTGATATGTCACATACAAACCCTGATGCGTTTCGAAAGTCCGTAATATTTCATTGTCGGTATATAACGTTTGATTACACTTATATATAAAAAATCTTTTTCACAGTGATTCCTGCAATGTGCGGAATGAACAGGATATTCAGGTCGAGATAATATATTTACATGGTGAGTGT
>NIPQ01034916.1:0-11626 GCA_002806875.1 Lepidotrigona ventralis hoosana
TCTCGCGGACACCTATCATTCCAGTTTCCCCCTTTTCGTCGAATTTTCCCGTGAACATTCGTAAGCATTTGTCCCTCAAATGAAAATTGCATGGAATTTGAAATTCCCGCCGCTTCGTACCACTCCAGAAAGATTCTTTAATAAGCTTCCCGTAAATGAAAAATCTTTAATCTTTCTCACGAGCAACAAATAAAAAGAACCAAGATAAAATAATGCTAATTTCTCTGATAGAATTTTTTTGCTTAAGTTTTATGCTCGTCAATAGTTGTGATGAAATTGTAATAAAATTAAAAAAAATAATTCGTTGAATTTTTACGAGCATTGCCAGAGCGTAGATTTATCTGACGCGCGATGTAAGCGTGGAAAACGTCGTTCCACAGTTCCGGTATTATTGTGGATTTCTAAAATAAATGGTTATGTTTTTCTAAAGACAATAACGCTCGTCTATCTATCATGCGTCCGAGCGATATTGGCGTATCCATCGGATGTAATATTGAAATTGTATTAGTTATGTTTTTCTAAAGACAATAACGCTCGTCTATCTATCATGCGTCCGAGCGATATTGGCGTATCCATCGGATGTAATATTGAAATTGTATTCTTTCGTAATATGAGAGTTATTTATGAAACGTAGTAGGCAATATAGCACGCGGGGCGCTGAAATCTGGTGGCGTTACAATATGATGCGAGAGGATCGGAGGCCTCCTTGAAATGCGGACCGTGCGTGACACTTCCTCCCACTTATGAAATATCTCTTCGTTCAAGGCAATATAGCACGCGGGGCGCTGAAATCTGGTGGCGTTACAATATGATGCGAGAGGATCGGAGGCCTCCTTGAAATGCGGACCGTGCGTGACACTTCCTCCCACTTATGAAATATCTCTTCGTTCCTTTGTTAGATAAATCGACTAAACATTTTTGCTTCAATTTCAATTTTACACACAATTTGACATAGAATTGTTAGCTACATTCTTAAATTCGGATAATCGAAACAAACTTTTGTCTTATGTGCGATATGTTTTTCTAAAATCTATTTTATATATTCTATCAATTCTTTATCAATAATATCACGATCGTCACGTTTCTGTTTCGCGTTCGATTGCATCTTTATTTTCGAATAGCCAAACTAGCTTTATTTCTCAAATCGGTATATAATCAACCCTTTATGGGCTTCCATGTTTCTCTCAGTTCTCTATCAATTCTTGCTTGATGATATTGCAATGGTCTCGGGATTCGATAAAAATCGTGATTAATATATCGGACGATGAACAAGGAGAAAAGAAAACCGCGGAACACGATATTTTCCCGTTTGTGCGGGATTTTTCAGAACACACGCCGGCAGCGTGTAACGTGTACGGTTAGAGCTCAACGAAGCGACAGCTGTTCGCCGGTTGGCTGCGCTATTCGATTGTCTCGCTCTTGATGATTGATGATCGTTCGGGGTAGCTGCTGCTGCTGCTACTGCTGCCGCTGCCGCTGCCGCCACCTTGACACCGCGTCTGTCTTTTCCCTCATTTCCCGCCGCCTTTTTTTCTTTTTTTCTTTTTTCCTTTTTTCTTTCTTTTCGTTTCGTTGGCGATTCCAGTGCATCGCAGCCGGTCGATGTACCGGCCTGGAATACCATTTTCTCCAGGAATTCACTAGCTACGATTCCATCTCCCTTTAATCAGAACTTCTTGATATTTGGGTCGGCTTTGCTGTAGCTGCCTCGGAGGGAGAAGCTTTCGCGCGACGGAACTTTGATAAACGAAAGGTGTAAATTATGTTTTACTGTATTGCAATAACAGTAAAATATAGCGAGGTATTTTAGGTGAATATTGTTTCAAATACGGACACTAGGACGGTCAATCAATATTCAACTCTTCTACTGCATTTACAAATTATATAAATTCTACTTTCTTTTTTAAATGAATTTTATTGCCATATAGAGATTTAAATCTTTTTCGTTTGGTTCTTCGTTATATTGCTGTAAAATATGAGAAAGAATACGAATACTATTTTTTCATTTTTTACAGGAGAATAAATTTATTGCTTATTTCATTTTCACGCGACGAATGAATTAATAAAAGTAAGTCATTCGAGTTTTCTGAATACTAACTCGAATACTAATCCAATATTTATGTAATGAAATTAAAAAGATAAAAAGGCGAAATAAATCAGTCTAAGAGGTTCATACGTTATTCGATATTAATGAAAATGGCATGCAGCCTGCACCGAGCACAAAGAGGAAGGAAACCGAAATAAATTTCCAATGTCCAAGAGGTTTCTCCCTTTGTCCTTTATCTACGCGCAATTAAACTTGCCACCAAAAAACCGAAACACGGATTCCTCCGCGTCGAAACGCTGGAACCACGATGGCAATTTCAGTGTCCAACTCTCAATATCTCGACCAGCGTCTCGAGCAGTAGCAAAAAAACGCAATTCCAACGGCACGAACCCGGTCAATTCCTCTCCGTATATCCCAATCCGTANTTCCAACGGCACGAACCCGGTCAATTCCTCTCCGTATATCCCAATCCGTTTGGCGTACGAGACAGAACGAAGACGAGAGGAAACGTTGCTCTACCTGGCGAGCCAACAGAAAATTAGTCTTCGGGATTCGCGGTCGCGATGCATAATGCAAGGGTAGCCGCGTTGGATTTATGTAACTTAATTTGTAACGCGCGACGTCCGACTTGTCCTGCCCGGTCTAAGAACAAACTCGAACAGGGATGAAGGCGAGAAGGAGGAGGAGGAGGAAGAGGAGAACCATCGCGAGGACCACGCACACGCGAGACCGTGTAATAATGGTCAACAGGATGGGCAAGTTTTTCACTTTGCATGCAATAAGCGAGCGAACCCGACGAAGCGCGCTCCTCCTTCCGCGAGTGCGCGGCACAAACCTGCCAGCTGGTTTTAATAAAATCTCGTTGCTCTAATAACACGAGCGTGGCCGCGACTAAAGAGAAATCGTGGTAAGACTGACGGTGACAAAGAGGAAGACTGATATTGGGAAATAAAGGAAGCCGGCGAGGATGGAGATGCTTGTCACTGCTCCTGGTGAAAAATGTCTCGATGGAACGGAGGTTCTTCTGTTTTTCTTTCTTTTCTTTTTTTTTTCCTCTTTCTTCCGCTGATTCTCGAGTTGAGAGAGTAGGCTTTTGACAAGTGAGCCTCTGGATTTGTATGAAATATTTGAGAAATTTGTTTTTTAACGCATCATGCACGTGTACTTGCGCGTGTAATCTCGGTACGTAATAAACGAAGAGTATGGTACGTCTTTTCTTTCATCATTGATGAAATGTTCACTATTATTAATTCGTCACTCAGCAAGCTCTTGTTCCGTATTTTAATTTATACAATAAATAACTTTCAAAGTACGTAAAGACATAAAAACGTCGATTTACATTTTCTATCCATAAGATATTAACTTTCATGTTCTCTTTAGTATAATTATAATGAAATTTCTATGCTAGTGGATCTGTTATTTTATATGTAGATCTAATTAGACTTCACGTGATAGAAATCTAATTAGATCTACTGATTCTCACCAAATGTAGTTTTCACAACCAGAAGTGAATTTAATCAACAAGGAAAATGGTTGTTCATATAATGGAAAAAGTAAAATATCATTTAAATAAATGTTTTGTCAACAGAGTTCTACTGTTTAGACAGACAGATTACTGTTAAAAATTTCAACTTATATACCGCTGAATGTACGAATGAGAAATATAAAACAAATCTTTCTTATATTTATTGAAAATATTCCCTCGTACATGTAGTATACACAGTATCATCAAAAATGACGATCAAATAAGACGTATCACAAGCCCAGGAAACCATCCTCGAAACGAATACTGATCAGGTGTCCAAGTAAATGAAAAAACGAATCGTCATAGCTAAAAAATTTTCCATCCGTCGCTAGAAAAGATCTGCGTGAAACTTGGTTTTACACTTGTTCTTGGTTGGCCATATCACATGCCGACGGATCGTACTTGCTCCGTTCGTTTCTGTACAAATAAGCAAGCTGAAAACGCATTGGCACGACAGAAGGAGTCAAATGCTTGAGAGAGAAAGAGGACGAGGCTGGTGGTACCCTACCTGGACCCCGAGGAAGTCATAAATCATTACCCCGTGATACCAACCCCTGGCGTTTTCCCTGCGGCATAATCCCGTTAATCGGCAACTGGCCAATGTCACCTGGAATAGAGGTTCCCTTTACTTCGGTCCTTGACCGTGTGTCTCAACGCCAATGACAACTCGAGCTGCACGCTTGCGCGAGCAAGGCGCGCGTGTTCTCTAGTCTCTTAGAATAAGTTTACGAAGGACTTAGAATAAGTTACTCGCTGGTGTTCTTACTGTTCAAATGTAATATAGAAAAGAGTTGGAGAAATTGAAGAAAGATATTAGAGAATTGGCGTGATATATAACTAAGAAATTTTCTGTATTGGAACTAATTTCGAGATGAATGATGCAATATATTTTTGGAACGATTGCTCGTTAGGAATATCGACAACATCTGGAATAATGAAGCTATTGTACAAAGTTTCACAGATTATATTTTCCCGGAACAAATCCAAAAATTTCTTGAACGTTAAGAACGTTAAATGGCAATTGAAGGTAAAAGTTTGCCGAAAACTGAGCTAATCGACACGACAAACAAAATTAACAGCCGTCCTTTACGTGATTCTATAGTCAACCATAAGCTGGTGGGGGACCATAAATTTCAGCACACAGATTCAAAATGATCCCCTTTATTGCTTGAAACCCGGGTTAGTTCTGCTTCGACCTGGACTCTGTGCAGTTGGTCTACCGAGTCTTCAGTTCCCTTTCTTTCGTGATCGTGGGATCTTTGTTTTCTTTCGACCGAAGGATTACCGTTAATGAGTTTTTGTTGCATCGTCTTTAAGACGCTCCTTGTCGTTACCATAGTGAACAATAATGTGGATGTTGAATGCATGTTTGCAAACTATCTTAAAGTGCTTACTACATAGACCAGAGTGTACGGTAATGTAAAAGTAACAAGTTTTAACGATTATAATTTTTGTTAAAAAATCAACGATGTTTAGCAGTGCTTCAAATGTTAATATTACCATTACCAGCCCATTTTGTGGCACACTATTGAAACTATTAACACTAGAACTACCGACAGTTGAGACGTAGCTATCTCTACCAAAACCAGTCAAAATGATTGGTACTGGTATAAGTAGCCATGATACAAAATTACTTTTATTTTAAATGAATAAAACAAAATTAAAGTTCATTATATTAATCTTTTAGCTATCCCTGCAAAAGTCATTACATCATTGCGAAGAAAAAATGTAACATGAAGTAGGAATTTTAAAATAAAGTAAAATAAAGTAAAATAAAGTAAAATAAAGGAATTTTAAAATAAAGTCAGACCAGTCAAAATGACTGGTGTGGTAGTTCTAGTGTTAAACACACCCTCGATATTACTAAAAATTGTTAATATTTTTCCAATTATTACATAATTTCCAAAGGGTTAACGTTGTATTTTTAGTATTAATAGGGCGTGTTTTGTGATATTTACCTATTGACACTTTGTCGATATCGTAATTAATTTCGTTCAGATTAAATGAAGTGTATCGCTGTATATTAGCATTTAATAGTCGATTTGATAGATGCTTGTAATTGCTTGTTTTTCCCTTAATAATGGCGTAAATGTTTGATCGATGACGCGTACCGATTGGAACACTTTTAATTTTCCTGAAAATACTGGGAATTTCACTGTGATCGATTAATTATGGTCTTGTTTTTTACGAAATTGTTAGGTAAATGAATTCATGCCTGCACGTATACATTTTAATCTCTTTGTCAGTGAAATTAACTAGCGAAACTAGTGAAACATTTTTTACGAAGTACGAAAGTATAAGGTATTCGAATAGGAACAGATATTTCGATATTCAGCATTTTTCAAAATAGTCAAACGATAGGGTCAAATCGTTCCCATTTAAAGCAAATTGATATCAATTTTTCATTCTTCTAAAATCGCCAAGTGAAACAGGCAAATAATATGGCTGACACCACCTATCGGTGACCTCTCGAACGGCGTTAAATCGCCAAGGATCTGCAAGGTGGAGCCACGATGTTGATTCACATCGTGCACTTCCTTTTTTCTACGACTTTTCGTAACAAAACGCATTAATACATGTACTTCATGTTTCACTTCAATGATTATACATTTTTCATCTTGACAATTGTCCTCTGCAACGGCCGGTTATTTTTTTCATGATTAATTTATATCTTCTCACGTTTGTGCAAACCTGAATTTGGACATCCATGAGAAGGGATGCTGCCTCCCCTTTAAATGGAAGGCTACATCTCTGTACAGTTCCTGCCAAAATTCCTCCTCAAAGATTTCCTATCTATTTTGCTCATTTATCTTTTAAAACTATCCTATGATACAATCAGGAGTCATTTATTATATTCTTTCTCAAAGTTATAAATGATATTTCCAATTGTTACTTATGTTACAACATAATAATGTCTCTTAAATTCTCGTATCTGAAATTAAACAAAATTTACAATTCCAGTCCCACATATTTTTACCCATCTCCTTAGAATTCAAATACAACGAAAGAAAAAAAAAAGAAAATATCTCAAGATTGCATTTCTCTTGGGAGTTCTATTCTATTCTTCGCCAAAAAAGGCGCTCGATTTCCAAGACAACGTATGCGGGAGCAGGTTTTCGTCTCGATGACGACGAAGCGAAAAGAGGTAGCAAGAGGGAAAGAGAGAAGTAGCGGGGAGAGAACGAGGAAGAGAGAACGGGCCACGTTTTATTCACGACGCTCCAGATACTGCAGCCATTTTATATAGATTGCAATGTATTGATCGTCTCCGCCAACAGCCGACATTCTACGTAGTATCAGAATGACAGGCTGGCAGATGGAATCGCAACTTCCCCTTCCCCCTTTTTCCACCAACTGCCACCACGTTCCAACCCCCTTTCGATGCTTTGGACTGCCTGCCAACCCCTCGTCTCCGCCTATACCTATGTACACTTTCTGCTTAGCTACTTACAGAGACCTACCTTTCCCGTATCCGTGTATCTCTCACATGTATACATTTATTTGTATACGTACACTTTGCCTGTATACATATTAACACATCGTGTGCGTATGTGGTGTATATAAACGCACGGATACGGAGACACCGGCTACGTGCCGCTTACGTGAATCTCATACACGTGTGTCCGGATATGTAAAGAATATGTAAATAACAGGGAGTGGTTAGATGTGTACGAGATATATCACGGTTTTTATTTATCCTCTTTTTTTTTGCAACTGAGGCTACGATAAATGAATTTGTCGGTGACAGAGAATGCACCACTCGGCGATCCTCGGATGCTTGTCGAAAATCGAACGATCGCGGAAGCTTAGCGTTCCCTCCTCTTCCTCCCGGTGCATGAAATTAATCTGATTTTTTGTTGCTTTTCGTCATGCCGTAGATTTGTCATTTTCTCTTTCTCTTTTTTTCCCCCTCTTTATATCTAGGGGTTGTTTGATGAAGTTATTTTTAACAGCAGCGTTTAACACACGCATACACGTCGCGGTTTCTGTTTGTCTCTTTAACGGGTTGCCTGATGGATAAATGAATTCGTTGGTGATGGAGTGGCGTGTTGAACGTGCCGGCCCCGTTTTTCATTCCGCGCACTATCTCGAAATATTCTAGTAATTCTAAGTTAATTTATTGATCGCGTTAATTGGTTCTCCGATGTTTACGAATTCTCGAATTTAATTATTCGATATCAATCTCCGATTGAGAAGACAAAATAGACTTTGGTAGACTATTGGCGCTTTGTAGTCCAATCTACTATTTTTCTCGAAGAGTTTCGATCAAGAATTTGAAGATTATCATGGTGGTTAGATCGTTCTATATGTGTGTGAATTGCCTAGTTTAAATATTCGATGTCAAGCTTCGATGACAGGTTGAAATAAACGAAGATCACTTATTTCTGCTTCTAATCTAATGTTGCTGGAAGAACTTTAATCAAGAATTTCGAAGATCATCACGATGGTTAATTGTCGAAAAATTATTACTCGCTTTAATCTGAAACATCGCGAGATCTGGCAACGGTGTGGCGAAACAGATATTCTCCCTTCTCTCGGCGCTGCCCCCCTTCGTCCCAGGACGAACATCCAGTTTTTTAATTAAAATCGCACGCTACTCACACTCTCTCAAACTTTCCGCGTGAATAGCCTTTATTAAATTAGTTTCGAACTCGGTATAAACAAGCTGTAAGATCGCATCGCTTGAAAATCACTTTGATTCATAAACAACCTATCCTATCAAACGAAAAATCTCGATTGAGTATCTCGATCGAGAAATCGAGAGTTTGTAGAATTATTGATGAAGATTGGAAAGCCTCGGTTTCTCTTGATATTTGTCGTAAAAGTAATTTGACGGACGAGAGATGTATCAAAACGCGATGAAAGACACGCCCAGTAAAAAATACATCATCTTTCGGAAATTTTTCCCGGCTGACGCGCGAATTCGTATTGTCAGTTTCGTTTTCGGTAGAGATCTCTTTCCGTTGAGGAACACGCGATAGATTACTGAGAGAAAGCGCCGCGGTAACGATTTCACGTTTTACGTCCATTTCAATCTGACAAATGATCCTCTTTCGTAATATCTCCGCGTCTCCCAGCCAGTATTATCGAGCCTCAATATTGTTGCTCTTCTCGTGTCTGAACGAGATCATTTCGTCGACAGAAAATACTTTTCCAAAGGTGGAAATGAACCTGGTGCTTTATTCCTCTTCCGAGTTTGCGATTTTCTACGTTTTCAGATTATTGTCGGAGAAATTATTTCGTTTATTTATACGTAGATATTCTGTAATGTCAATTGGCAGATTATTATTCACATTGAATAGAAGACCATTTAGAAGACTAGAAGAATTTAAATTTTAAGCTGTTAACACTGTAAATCGATTAACAATTCAGTTTATGGATTTTTTAATTCGTTGAACATTCAGTTTTTTAATTCCCCGTGTGCTGAGTTTCCAAATTCTCGAATTTAAGAAATTCTCAATTGTTCAAATCAAATTATTAATTTTTCAAATCTCTACATTTTTTATACATTTTTAAATATAAAATCCACGACAATATTCCAATATTTACATCTTTCTCTCTCTGTATGTTACAAATTCTTTTCTTTCTCTTGCTCTTCTTACAAAGGAAAAAGATTTCCCGGTGTTGCGCTCGCCGTCTCGAACGCGATATTAGGTCCTCGAATCGAGGCCGCGAAATAAGGGACGCGAGCCTCTCACAGGGTGAGAACGTACGGGGGAAACAGGGAAAAATGGAGGACAAAAGGACGGAATAGGGAGTACGGCGGGAAAGCGGAATCTCCTGTTACGTTGGATTCGAGATAGGGTGAACCTTTCGTCCGCAAAAATGCCCCGCGGGACCCGCGTCAACGTCCTTCGAGGGAACTCTCCGCGTTCCCTCCGAACCTTCATTCTCCTCTTCGTGACCGTTCGCGAATGCTTGGACACTAGGAACGCGACGACAAGGAGCTCTCTGACTAGACGTCACTCAGATTCCAACTTCCCTCCATTCTTCTGCACGACCATGATTTATGGTCCCGCTTAATGCAACTGGCCGCGCGGCCGCTCGTTCGCTCGCTCGCGGAAATTCGGATTAACTGGTCAGCTGTGACCGGGAAAAATACTCGATATCGAGACCTAAGAACTTGACGGGAGCTGGTTTGAATTTGATTTCGCTTGTTTGTTTTGACCGACGAAGTTTGTTCTTTGAGCTTTTGTTTTCTGTCGTTTCAAATGGTCTTTGGAAATTTTTCTCTTCATAATGTAGAATTTGGTGATATTATTTGATATGACATTGATATATATATATATATATATATATATATATATATATATATATATATATATATATATTAGGATATCTACTATAGTTGTAGACTATACGAAGGATGATGTTTCGCTGCAGAGTTTTGGAAAGTTTATTTGATATAAGATGCCAATTTTGGTAATTCTATTCGATATGAGATATATTACAGTAAAATGGAGTATTAGGATGTCACATAAAATTAGATTCAAACATTAAGATACTCTACTAATGTTTATATGAAAACTACGCTTTTCAAAATTCTGTTTAACAATTAACATCTTTCGAATGAAAACATTGGCGGCGATGCGGTTAAACAGGATGCAGTTAGTATAATCCACGCTTTCGGTAGTGCAATTGAATTCGCGGCGGAGGGCATTTTTCAAACTGGAAAGAACGGCCAGACTGGAAGATTGAATTTTGCCCAGAAGTGGGCGGCATCGCGATTCCTTGTCAGTGAGAGAAATTCTAACCCGCCCATCCGTGGGGCTTTCGGCTTCATTTCAATAACATTAGCCTAGTCGTTTAAACTTCCACTGCAACCGACTTGTGTTTTATTCGAAGCTGCCCGCGCGCAATTTGTTTCCTCCTCGTTGAATTATCGGCCGAGTGCTCGGTTTCTTCTTTTCGGCTTGGATGCCAAGCCTAGTCGTTTAAACTTCCACTGCAACCGACTTGTGTTTTATTCGAAGCTGCCCGCGCGCAATTTGTTTCCTCCTCGTTGAATTATCGGCCGAGTGCTCGGTTTCTTCTTTTCGGCTTGGATGCCGCGCGTTTTAGAGCGACCTGTACATCTATTAGGAGTTCTTAGGCGAATTTTCGCCTGTTAAGTGTCCTTCCAATCTCTTCTCTGCATTTTTATTTCTTCTAAGCGTAGATTTTCAAGCTTTTGTTAACAAATTTCTTGACTCTGAATTTAAATTAATTTAATTTGTAGAGGATATGACAAATCATATTGAAAAAAGCAGAAAAACAATGACAGTATATAATTTCTTCTAAGCGTAGATTTTCAAGCTTTTGTTAACAAATTTCTTGACTCTGAATTTAAATTAATTTAATTTGTAGAGGATATGACAAATCATATTGAAAAAAGCAGAAAAACAATGACAGTATATATATATCATGTTTTACCATTATTTATGTCATTTTCTTTCTATTATAAAT
Source organism: Lepidotrigona ventralis hoosana (assembly GCA_002806875.1). Classification (NCBI taxonomy): domain Eukaryota; kingdom Metazoa; phylum Arthropoda; class Insecta; order Hymenoptera; family Apidae; genus Lepidotrigona; species Lepidotrigona ventralis. The sequence continues at coordinate 11,019 of NIPQ01034916.1, forward strand.
AAATTTCTCAATTAAATTATAAATTCTTAATAAATGTATTTCGAAAGTAAATAAATACAAGATGGATCAATTTGGTTTTCGAGAGATTCGTATACTAACTGATGCTGCACGACTCTACTCTAAAAATTCATTAGCCCCCAACTACCAAATAAATAATTCAACAGAGTGTTTTCTAAAATTTCCAGAATTCCCTTGTGGTCGTCGATCGGAAGTAGAGATTTTACACTGGATCTGAATATCATGGATGACATAATCCATTGAAGAACGGATCCATCGATCGTCGAAGGAGTCAGGCGACGCGACGGGAAGCGAGCCGATTCTTTTATGGCGTACTCGATCCGAGATTCGAAAAACTGGATCTGAATATCATGGATGACATAATCCATTGAAGAACGGATCCATCGATCGTCGAAGGAGTCAGGCGACGCGACGGGAAGCGAGCCGATTCTTTTATGGCGTACTCGATCCGAGATTCGAAAAGGTGGCGAGCCACGAATGCGAATCGCGGTGTTGGCCGGTGTATGAAAAAGGAAATCGACTGGCGATCGGGATTTATTATTCAAGACACGCAGCCCGGACGTTCCTTCCTTCTTGAAGCATTCCACGAT
>NIPQ01034936.1:0-29744 GCA_002806875.1 Lepidotrigona ventralis hoosana
AGAGAGAGAGAGAGAGAGAGAGAGAGAGAGGCGGAATCGCGCGGCGGCAAGCTTGCACAGAGAGAGGATACAGACATTAAGGGCCCTAGGGTGAGGTTATTCCACGAAGATCGTCGGAGATGGCCGAGAACTGCGAACGTTGCGCGCGGCGGCCCCCTTCACGATCAATACGAGCAACCCTTGTTGTAATAGCTCCGTTGCCCACACTGCGTGCAACGCGCTCGTCTACGAATTCTTTTTTTTCCCGTCTCTTCTGTCTCTCTCTCTTTCTCGCGGATTTACTTTCGTTCGTTCGGAGAATTCGGGGATATCTCGTGGAAATTCTTCGGCGAAATCAGTTCAACGAGACGTTGCGTATCGTTGAAACTGCGCGAGGAAAGCACGCTCGGTGTCCTCGCGACGTCTTTCGTTTCTTCTTGCGCGTTTTAGTGTCACTGGGTTAGAGTATCCCCGTTTTCTTTCTTTTTTTTCTTTTTTAATTAAATTAAGTCATTTCGACAGTTTGTCACTTTCGGGGATGTTGATTTTTGATTGTGATGATTAGTCACTTTATTTTTTACTCTACAGAATGGGATTGAGTTTAGATGGAAGGTAGATGACTAGTAGGCTTGCAGATAATTTCAATACTAATTTCAATTCTAAAACATGCGATTAACAGAGAAAATTTCAACATCTTCATTGATACGTAAATCGAATAGAACTGAAACTCTATGCAGCTGATTACAAAAAACAAGAAAAGTATTTTCAATAGTCCCGCGCTTTCGTAATCACACTGTAACCTCTCCTACGTTAAATATACGTCATTCTTTCGTCAGTTTGCAATTCAGTCGAGCTCCGCGTTGCAATGTACAGATTTACACCGACAAATACCGCGGAAACAAACGAGAAAGAGAGAGACAAACAACGTAAGAAATTTCGAAAAATATACTGACTCTCCTCTGGCGTTTTATTGTTTACAAAGGGAATATTCATGGCTGCTAGGCGGAGAATCTCTTGCAAGGCAGCAGCGAGATCTGCGAAAAGAACAGAAAAATATTGGCTTAGAGGCTCGATGAGGGTCAGGGATTCCTTAGGCAGTGTATTCAAGGCATACCGTGCTCTATTCCGCCATCGCCATCGACCGCCTTATATATATATANTTCTCCATCTATAGTTCAATATCATGGAAATTACTTGTCCTTGCTATCGAAAGCTCCGAATCTCAATATCAAAGACATGATTTCTTTATTGAAACGTGAACAAAGAAGTTCGCCTGCCGGCCTGTGCCCACACACCGGCCAATTAAATTCAGCATAGGTTTCATTAAGTTTCAGATAAACAGCTTCATCGTTGAATGCATGAATAGATGGAAGAAGAATTTTCTTTCCTTTTGTTTTCTCTCCTTTTTTTCTCTGTTTTCCTTTCCTCTCTGTCTCTCTCTCTCTCTTTTCTTTTCTTTTCTTTTTTTTTTTTGGAAAAAGGGAAGGACAATTTCGTTGGGCACGATTTTTTTGCGGTTTTCATCCGGCCAGTGACAAAGAGAGTGGGTATGTTTTATTCAGTCGGTACTTTGATTACGGATCTCTTTCTTTTACATCGATCGCGACTAAAAACGACATCATATTTTAATATCGGGACTCTGGTAGCTTCGAACGATTATCTTTTGAGGCCTCGTATGAATATTTAGAGCCTTCGGAGAGCCGGCTGTTTTATGAGTTGTACGTTTACCGTCACTTTGATCGAACTTCACGCTAATGAGCTAACTAACCGCTAGATTGGTCTCGTCCCTCGCATGGTAAAATTTTGATTTACCATTCTATTATTATCGATTCTACTATCGAGATCGAATTGGCCAATTCATTAACGCACGTTTCGAGAAATTACGAATGTCCGTGAAGAATCGCGAGTTCAGGTTATTTTATTAATAAGAACTCGCGTGTGAAATTTCCTCTATTTCCGGAAAACGTGACTTAAATCAGTACGTACATTTACGCTAGGATTTAACAATTTTGCATTCTTCCATTTCTTTCACTTTCCGTCCAACTATTTCAGCTATCGAACTAAATAACGCCGAACAATTCGTGCACCTTCGCCGTGTTTCTCGTCGATCATCCGTGGTAATTACTTCACCGAGAGAAAGGAAAAAGAGAAAAATATTCGGGAGGAAACGAGAGAGAGAGAGAGGGAGGATGGAAAACGAAAGTACAAGAAGAAGGTGGGAAGAGGAGGCAGGCAGGCAGGCAGGCGAGCGAGAGGTCGGAGGTGGCAATTTCCAGTTATAACGGCTAATCCGTATTTCATCGCCTAAACGGCGGCGCTCGTTCGTCTTCGTTGCTCCTGCGGTTCGCAGAGCCGCGCCGAGAGAGCGTGGAAGTCGGAGTCGAGTCGCAGTAAAATATAATTGGGTTTCGGGGATTATTCCGTGGCCGACGTAGATCTCCGTGCGACTGCCTCCACGAGGCGTTCTCCTTTCGCCCTCGAGAATCCTCGGGAGGCGAGCTCGTCGTCCCCGGGAGCCACCAATTGCGGCATCCTCGCGCATCCATCTGCGCGAATTTATTAATCCATACCGTCCAGCCTTCTTAAAACCTTCCCCACCCCTTCCTCTCGGTTTTCCCTTCCTCGCCTTCGATCTCTTTCGATCATGCTTCGTTTCCTATTCCTATAACTCGAAGCTTAGAAGGCACTCGAGACCGATTTTCGCGAACAAGGTGACTGACGTTAGAACAAACTTTTTATATTCACGACTTTTAAACCTGACTTTTTTTTTTAGATCTTTATTTAGTAAATTTCGTCGGGTGAAACGTTTCCTTATTTTCGGATCCCTCGGAAGTTTGAATTGTTGATCAACGGATGATTCGCGCAAATTCAGAATTGTCTTTCTGGTGATCGTGGAGCATCAAGAAATTTAGTTTCAACGATTGAAACGCAAACATGTAATCATTTAAATTTCGATTAAGAGATTGTATGTATATATTTTTGATTTTAATTAAAACGGAAGATTGTTTTCTAGCAACCTGCCTACAATTCTCTCTTACGTAGCCTCGACTTATTTTCTCACGTTCGATATTTTCACGACATGTGAGATTCGTTCACGACATGTCTTCGCGTGCGAATATCTAATCCGCGAAGGCGTAAGCGCGCAACTTTTACTTTCCAGCCGACAGTTAGCAGGTACTTTGAACCTCTTCATTGATTCGCTTCTATTGATACAGCGAGCCATCCCTCCCTCGCTCCTCTCCCCCACCCCCCTCGCCCTCCGATAGATTGAATATGAAAAATTGAGTTTGCTTTGTAATCGGAGCAAAAGAAATTGAAATTAAATCGAGATAGCAGCGAGGAGGATAATCGAAACACGAAAGGAAAAAAAAGAAAGGGAAAAAGGAAAAATGAAAAAGGAAAAAGAAAAATGGAAACAGAATAGGAGAGAATGAAACGCGTGGAATCAAGTGGAGAGCTCGAATTCGAAAAAAGGAGAGAGAGAGAGAGAGAGAGAGAAGAGAATATACGGATCGACCATCGGTTTTGTCTCGTATTGAGATTAATTACCATCGGGCAATTGCTGGTAGCAGCGAAAGAGATTCAACGAACATATTCGTAGCACATTCGATAACGACGATTCATGATGAAGTCCGCTACATTGCGGTGGAAAAGTTCTCCCATGAATGAAGCCAATTTATTGAATGGTTAGTTACCGTGTGCTCTTCTCGTTCATTTTCTTTTTTTTTTTTTTTTTAATTTTTCTCCGTTCGCTCTCCCCTCGCGAGTTCCTTCACCTCCCCCCGTTTTCCGTTCCTCCTCGATCTCGTTGTTCATTATCTTTGCAGTATGTAATATTAATTGATTGTTTTCAACTAATAAAATACCTTAACAAATTTCTCGATAATCATTCTTGAATTTCTGCGATTCTCTGAAGACGCGATATTCTTTGAAGAATATAAATGCGAGGAACAATATCTTCATCACACATCGGTGGCCCTAAATTTTTCATTTTTCAATGCTTCACTACCACTAAATTATGCATCTAATGAAAGATTGTTGCAGTACAGGTGGGCAATATATTTCAACCTTAACCTTACATTAAGAGATCGGCGATAGTCACGTGCAACGAACAAACGAAGAAAAAGAAAAAGAAAGAAAAACGACGAATCCGCGGGAATCACCATATATTCCCGTCTTCAGGACGGATATATACGCAGCCCTTCCCCCCAGCCTCTTTTCCCGTCAGCGACTCCTCGAGCTTCCGCTCGACCGTGAAGAAGAGAATCGGAGCCAGAGAGCGAAGCCATTTCTTTTATCTGCTTATCTTTATCCACGGCTGCTTAAAACCGTCTAGTTTCCCTTCCGGCAGCGCGCCACCGCCTTTTTCCCTCTTTCATTCTCTTAAGTCCCTTGTCCCTTTTGCCTTACCGCCGCGTTCTTCTACGTTTCTACACACCTTCAGCAATGTACCCCGGCGTCGACTTCGTCGCGTTCCCCTCCCTCTAGTTTCCATTCTCATTAGTCGAGCCTCGCGTACAATGCAGCCGGCCACATTCCATCCAAGTGTATCCTCTCTCTTTCTCTCTCTTTCTCTTCCTCGGCCACTTCGTCCCTTTCTTCGGTCGGAAACTATTCCTCCTCGGCGTGTTGCTCTTTCCGCTTCATCGGGGTTCTTCCCGGCGGAATTCTCGCGGCGGATGTGCCGGTTCTCGGCGATGCGTGACAGGGTGTAGATCGCTGATTCTTCCTCCTTTCTTTCTTTTTTTTTTTTTCCTTTCTTTCTTTCTCTCTGCGTTTTCATGGAGAAATTCGGATGCTGCGAACGTTGGATTACCCGAGGTCTGTTCCTTTGAGAAAATTGAGAGGAACCTTTCACTTGCAGTTTACGATTTATCATTGAAAATTGGGTCGTTCATTTTACTGAGATCCAAGTCCACTTCACTTTGAAAATAATCGGGGAAACATTTATACTTATTTTAAATATCACGAAAGGGGCTCGTATCGTTTTACAAAATAGTTAGTGCGATTTACGCACGTGATCGCGTAGAATGCGTTTGAGGTATTGCTATGACATCTCTTCGTTGCGAGATATTTCGCGAAGATAACGCAAAAATTCGCGCGAATACTTTAATTATCTAACGATAATTCAGAACAAGAAACTCAATTAGAAGCTGTAATATCTGTGGCAGTGACATTGAAAAATTGTCAATGCTCGACACTACCAGCCTGTTAACATTTATTTTGCAAATATTACGTATCACTGTTAATTCAACACACGTCGCGAATTATTAAATTTGTCAAGACCTCTCGGATCAAAGTCCTTTCTGTGTTGACTTGTTTTTGAAAAAGACTTAAAATACAGAAGTAGACGAGCGGAGGGGGGAAAAGAGAACCGCCTGGTACAAAATGGCGGCCGTGTTTCTTTAGCATGTAGAAGATTGAAAAGTCAGGGGAATAATTGATCCTGAATGCGGTACGTTGATGTCTTTGGAAACCCTGGGGTTTCAAAGGATTTCGCGGCAATTCACGGAAGGAAAAGTTGGAAACCGCGTTGAAGCGGCATTCAATGGAAGGAAAATAGTCGATTATGGACGGCAGAATGTTGATCCCCTTGAAAACTCTCTCGGCTTCGTTGGATTTCCTCCTGTTAAAGTAAATGTTTTTAAGTCTGAAACGTGTCGAGCACTGTTCACACAGAGCTAACGAATATGAAAACCATGAGAGCAGGGATACAAACGTGCACGGCCGCGGCGATATTCGGCCGCGGCGCTTTTATTAAAAACCGCGCCGCTTCCTCCGCACGTTTCGATGCTTTGGAGATGTGTCAGGTGTTAACTCGATTAAAATCACTCAGTTAACATTTCGAATTGAATCGGAACGGACAGGTGTCTTCGTTCAATTAATAACCATCTCAATCGAAATTCCTCCTCGTCTTCTCTGTGATCAAACAATACCGCCAGTAAATTACACAAGTCTTGAATTTCTGTTTTTCTTCCTTCTTCGATAAAACTATTTCTAAGAGCCTGTCGAAAAGAATAGAAATACGAATGAAGGAAATAACGAGGCAGAAATAGAAGAAACGTAGAGAGAGAATAGCGATTGCATCTTCGTTTTTTATTGTTAGAAACGAATGTGAATAAAGGGGGAAAGGGAGGGGACGGGGTGAAGAGGGAACTTGCTTCGTTGCTGCTTAACCTCTTGCTGGAAAGCAGTCGCGAAACGAGGAGTCGCCGGGCGACTTATCTGACCGTTTAATCGTCTTCGGATAGGACGCACAGGAAATCCGGCGCGTGTCTCTTGATATCAGTTGAAGCAGCGCCCACGCGCGTGCACGCTCGTTTCCCTCGCAGTCGGCTCGATATAATCTTCCTTCTCTTCCTCGCTGGAATTCTCTTTCCTCTGTCCCGGTGTGCAATGCTTCTTACAACTGACAACAGAGGAAGAGGCAAATAGATTTTTGTCCGCAAGCCCACGGTATATTCCGGGGTAAATTAACCCAAGTTTCAGTGGCAGGATTCAACACTGACAATTTCTTCTTTTTAATATTCTACCGCGTCCGTTGAATTTTTTTTTTTTTTATTCTTTCAATATTTCTTCAAATAATTTGATACTTTCCAAATTTTGACAGAACGTTCGTCGACGAATAATCGAATACAACTTTCGATCCGCTTTCACGATTTATTCTCCCAAAATTTCCTTCACAAATGAATCAATCGAATTGACAGACAATCAAACTTAATTTAATAGATAATAAATTGGTCTTTCCAAAAAACTGACTTTGTCTTTCGCCATCGTTTTCTAACTTCGTTTAATTTTATCTTTCCGCAGGTAATGCACCGGGGGCAGATACGAGGGAATGATCAGTGGATTTCTAGAGGAGACAGAAAACGCGATATCTCGGTAACGATTGCAATAATAAAGACTTTAAGAAGGAGAAAAGCTCAGATATCGTGCATACACACGCGTGTACGTATGCTGATTTATGTACACGGTATATGTAACCAGAGTTACCCCTTGAAACGCGCGTACACGACCTTTAGTATCGCTTATCATTAACAAACTCTCTCCCTCTGCGTGAATAGCTACGAACTCCCCGGGGACTTCTCCTCTTTTCTAAGTCACTGTTTCGATAATATCATAGCCCCCTTTCTATGCCAATTGCAACTTTCACGGCTTTCTCTTTCTTCCTTTTTCCCTTTCTTTCTTTCGAAAAGTCACGAGTGATGCGAGTTGCAACTTCGCGCAGAGTTTCCTTCAGGTCAGGTGTCCGAAGTAACTCGAGACGTGTGACTTGATGTGAGATGATGTAACGTTACTCTAGAAAACGCGACTCTAGAAATACCGGAATTCAGAAATGTTATTTCCTCTCGGCGAGAGCGAATCGTTCAGCGTAGGCGTGAAAAGCGGCGCGTAGAGTTATCGGAGATTTATAGACAGTAAGAATATATTGTTTAATTTTGTCGTTAGTCGAAGACTCGTTGGTAAATTTAGGAAAAATTTGGCAAATTGTTATTCAGGTTCCGCATTAAACTCAAGTAATTTCCAACGGCAAGATACCGTCCCGTTTCGCTCAAAAAATTCCGTCACTTTGTAACGGCATGAGAGACAGGGCAAATTACCCCTAACCGTAGATCAAACGAGCAGACGGTCGCGAGGCAGGACACCAAACGGATCCAAACTCGCGGAACAAACTGCGAAACGGTAGGAAGGAAAGGAAGAAAGGATACGTACGTAAACGAAGGGGACGAATTTGGTAAGCAGCGGAGAGCGACGGGGAAGCAAGTTTGGCAATTCCTCGTAATGTAGTGCTAATAATAAATTTGTAAAATAAACAGCCGCGTCCGGTCGGTGGCTGGTTGCAACGCTGGGCTGCATAATTGGAGTCGTTCGTTTAACTTTCGAACAGTTGGTGCTCAACTCGCGAAACTTTGCCGATGCTGTTTGTGAGAGAAAAGAGAGAAGCAGAAATGGAAAAGGGGGAGGGGGGAGAGAGAGCAGCCGACTCTGCATCGCTTCCCCTCTTCTAGGCGGCAACTTTCCTAGGAAAATGCGGAAAAGCTTACTTTTTCCCTCCTCCTCCTCCCGAAGCGCGAGCTTCGTCCACTTTGTCCGCGAATGTGCATTGCGCGTGTACATGATTCAAGTTTGAGACGCGCGAGACGAAATTTTCTAAAGTCAATTTCGTCGAATTTGCAGAAATTTATCAGAGTTTCGTGAATTCCCTAAATTCTTACATACTTTCCAGAATTTATTGAATTTCCAGATTTTCCTTCCTAAATTTCCCACGTTTCCTTGTTTTTCTCGCAAAAAATATCTTTCTCTACATCACAATCTCGTTCCCAAAAAGAGAGGAAAGAAAAGAAATTTCGTTCGTTGTCACTTATTCGCTACGTTCAAATATTTGAACTTTGGCGCGTTTCTTTAACGCCTCGGGGGGTAGAATCCCGCTTTGGGGCGGACGCGCGCAACGGACGCGCGTGGCCAGGGGTGAAACGCGAGGCCACGCGATAGAATTCGTTCGCACGCGCGTCGCCACGCAGCCGGACAATGGAGCGATTAACTTGCGTCGCCGAGCCTGTTGTTTATCGTACGGGGTATTATTTGGCCGGTAGCAATCGCACGCTTAAATTATTCGTCGCGGGACGGACCGGGGCCAGACTTTACATTGCTTTAATCGTTCGCCAATAATTCGACAGCTATTGGAACTTCAACCGAATCGGGGAACAATCCGATCTGTAGGCACGCGCCCGCTTCGTATAAAGGCCAGCTTCCGGTTCTCGCTTCGGCTTTTCGTCGCGAATTATGCTGCTCCGCGTGCTGCTGCTGCTGCACCCCTAACACGTTTCGTTCGTACGATTGTCGTCGTTCCGATAATTGCTGCTCGCCGAAAGGAATACGCATTAGCCGCTCGACGAGTTAATGGTCCCGCCGACAGAACCACCAATCCGGACGGCCGCCGGATATTGTAACGCGATTGCCCGCGTAAAACACGTAAAACGCGGGCGTTTCATCGCGTTCGACGTTTCGCGCCGCTCTTCGGCACAAATTGCTCGCGGCGATTATACTGGACGCGTGGCAAGATTCTGCGAGCAATTTTCGGATAATTTGCCGATTGAACGGTTCGATTGATCGGTAGTAGCTGCGTGTTTTTCGGGGAATTTGGGGAATTACTGGGAAATTTTTTTTTTCCTTTTTTTTTTGAGTTTCGTCGTAGAGACGGTTCGCTTTTTATCATGCAGAATTTGGAATCTAGTTTCGCAGGTAAATTTGGGATAATTTGCCCATTGATCGGCAGCTGTGTATTTACGAGGGATTACTAGGGATAATTCTTTTCCTCTTATCGGTGGGACGTTGCAATTGGAATTTGGAATTTTGGAACAGCTTAGAGGTAAATCAGAGGTGAAATAGAATGTAGGCTTTCGTCAACGCAATTAAATACGGTATCTAATTTCTGTAGATATTTATTCAATTTGATTGCTATCCCGCCAATTAATAATTTGATTAATAATTTATATTTTAAATAACGTATTATTTTTTGCAATAATGATTGAACTCGCGTACGAACAAATGTCGATCAATCTGCCGGAAATTAGAAAAATTTCGAGACTCGTCTCGAAGTTCCAAGTTTAGAATCCCACTGTGATCTAATCACTCAGTCCACCGATGTCCATCAAACTATGCTTCTCTCCCTCTCTCTCTCTCTCTCTCTCTCCATCAAAAATTGCCAAGCGATCAGACACGTAAGCTATACCTATCCAGACGCGATGTTTCGCGTAATAGACGACGAAAAAATGTGTGCCGGCGAGTGCGCTGTTTGTCAGTGCTGGGCCCGACGGATTTTTTTGTCCGACGATTTTATGTACGAGCAATTGATCCGACAGCGGGATAAATATGTCGACGCCGGGCCTCGCACAGGTGGTTGCCACGTTTACACGGGGTTGTAAACGGGTTGATCCTCCCGCGACGTCGACCAAGAGGGCACACAGTGCTTTAATAATTCTTTTTACGGCGCGTGTTTAAGGATTATGGCAGCAGCCATGGCCGCCGCTTAATTATTCATGGCCGAGACACAGACAAGCGCGCGACCGGTCGCTTCTCATTAGCTCTTCTCCCACCGGCTGTTCCTTTTTTATTCGCCAATTTTTTACGACCTGTTACGCTGCAGCCTCGCAGCGAACGAAAAGTTCACCGACGTTCACCGTTCATCGACTACGTCGATCCTTTTCTCTCTTTCTCTCTCCCTCCGCAATTTTTATATCTGCAAAGCTACGTTCGTGGTTTATCTATAGCTGAGCCTACGGGCATTTCCAGTGAAAATGAATTTAACTAATTATTCGATGATCCTTTGCAAAGGATTCTTGTCGACAGATCGGAATTCTTGAAGAATATCTTCGAACGAATCCTGAAACCAAGGACGAGCAATTTCAAACAATCTGAACAGTTTCTAAACTTCTCGTTGAATAGCTATTTAGTATTTACTCGAAGCACTGTAGTTGTTTAATAATTGCTGAAAATTTTTATTTTTATAGTAGTTGAGAGAAATTTGCACAGTTCGTCCGATTTGAAAAATTTGTTCGTCGTTACACGCTGTCGATCCGGTGTTGCAACGTACCGCGTAGATTTCACAACCGTGCAATAATGAATGAATTAAACGATAGGTTACACAGCGAGAAGTTCAATTATCGGTAGCAGCGTGGCTTCTGTGGATCCCGCGAAAATCCCGAGTAACACGCGACGAAGGGAGAAGGGGGGGGGATCAAGAGGGAAAAAAAGGTAACGATGTCGTCGATGAAACGCGACTACGCCGATTATTTCGAGCTGCAGCTCGTTATCGTAGAAATTTCATTTAACGAACGGCTAATTAGCCTGTCGCGTAGTTGACGCCCGCGTCTTGCGACCGGCGCGCGTTCGTATCGTGCAAATTGATTTATTGGACAATCGAAATCAGACGAGGTGGCGTGTATCGTAATTTCATAATACGAACTCTCGATGAGTTCTTTCCAGTTTCCATCGATCTTCAGTTCGTTTCGTTCCACGTTCTCGAAAACTGAAAAAAGGGAAATTCACTTCCGAGAGTCCTTGTTCTCGTTTGGGTTGTCACTGTTCCGTTATTCTAAACATCCATCGAAATTTCATCGCAGTCTGCACTCTGATATTAACACTAGAACTGCCGACAGTTGAGACGTAGCTATCTCTACGAAAACCAGTCAAAATGATTGGTACTGGTATAAGTAGCCATGATACAAAATTACTTTTATTTTAAATGAATAAAACAAAATTAAAGTTCATTATATTAATCCTTTAGCTATCCCTGCAAAAGTCATTACATGTAGGAAGAAGAAGAAATGTAACATGAAGTAGGAATTTTAAAATAAAGTTGTCAGACCAGTCAAAATGACTGGTGTGGTAGTTCTAGTGTTAATTAATTTAATTAATACTAGAAACGAAAGATATTCTTCACGCCCGACGCGTGGAAACAAATTTCGCCGTGACGACGAAACACGCTTCCGATCTGACGGAAAAAACTGGCACTTGGCGATCGAGAGAGAAAATAAATTATCGCGAGAAATTAACAGGGCAGGGCTGGCCGGGTGAATTTCATCGCGTAAGATTTTCCCGATACACCCTTATCGCGGTCTACTCGACGCGGTGATTGAGTAAGCATATTAATCAACGAGAACCACCGCCGCGCCGCGTTTTCGCGAAATTATCCATCAACGATCGATGCGCCGACGAGAGACAAGCAATCGATCATCGCCGGCCTGGGCCAAGAGTCGTCTCGTTCTCTCAAGCATTGATAAACCATCGTCCTCGCACATGCACGCACGAGAGGGGTGGATCGTTTCGGTTTCGACCCCCGGTCGACAACGGATTATGAAAAGGAAATCCGATGCGCGCGGTCGTCCATCCAATCAGATCTACAAATAGGAATTAACGTTAAGCCGAGTACAAACAATGCGCGGGCCCGATTGATTGACTTTTTGCTTTTCTCTCGCCCTCTTGATTGCCATCGCCCGCGTACACAGCCTCACAACTACGTGCGCCGCACGACGACTTCCCTTTTTTTTCTCCCGAGCGTCGACCGAACGGGCCCCCCTCCCTCCCCCCTTGCGGTTCAGGCAGGCTGCTGCGTTTCAAGTCAATGAGTTTGCTGCAACTGGAAGATTCGAACGATTCGTTGGATTGATCTCAAAATTTACTCGAATATTAGTGGAGTATGCTTTGGTTGAAATTTGGTTACGGAATTCATTCCGAACACGCCGAGTTTTTACTTTCAATCAATTCCACGAATGCGAGAAGAAGCAAGATTTAAGGGAACATTCGTCCTCGAGGAGAATCCTAAATTTCAACAGCTCCGTCATCCCTGAGCTGACGTAATTCTCGATTACGAGCGATTGGCGAGAGATGCAATCCAGGTGTTCGGTAACGAGAAACAAGAGCAAGATGAACGTCGGCCGAGCGGAAGCTGAATGGCGTGGAAGATGAAGAAACAGAGAGGCTCGGGTGTAGGGTAACCAGAGGACGAACGAATCCGGCCCAGATCGAGTGGAATAAGAGAAGGGAACGCGCGTCGTTACTCGCCGGGATGAGTCTGAGAGTTACCATCCCCCGGGAGTCATACACCGGGCTAACAGCTCCCCAGGAATAGATATATATTCGTGGTTCTCGGCGGGGCTGCGCCGCCAGTTTCCGCCACTTTCTCCCTAGCGCGCGGCTGAGTTTACGCGCTAGGTGAAAGTATTATCGGCACACGCCAACCTGTTCTCGGGGCCAATGACGCCTCTCGTCGTTGCAGCCTTTCAGACCGGTGCTCACCCACGATAAGAAGAATCGTTGAGAACCTAACTCTGCCTGAAGCAATCGTCGATTTATTCCTCTTCGACCTTTTCACTGGAACGGTACGTGTTTACGAGGTGAATGATCGTGTTCATCGTCGAGAGAGTGTGATAAAAAAGAAGGAGAAGAAGGAGAGGAAACAGAAAAGCTACTAGCTAAACCCGAATCAATCCGTCGTATCTGAGATCGATCGATTACTGTTTAATCGGATCGTTAACATTCTGTTGCAACGATCGACAAAACGTCGAGGTGTTTGCGGGGATGTTGCGTCGAATTCGCCGATATGGAGAAGCGCAACGTAAGCGGATGGAACGAAGCAAAAAGTCGCGGCAAAATGATACGGGACAGGGCGACGTGCAAAACAAGAACGCGATACTAATTTGTCCAACATCGTGAACAACGTTGGTTAATATGTACGATGTACGAGTGTCGTGTTACGTGTGGTCAATGTCGCGTATCATCTTTATCCGGCATAACGAACACGACTTTCTTGTCCTCCGACTCCGAAACAATGGTCTTGAGGTTGTAAAGGGTGGACTCGACTTGTTAACGAACTTCTCTCTCTCTCTCTCTGTTTCTCCTTCTCTCGTGTCTCCTGACTGTGCACTGTGTGCACGTCTGATTATACGAAACTGGATACAGAAACGGAATGAAGTTACATGTCCTGTGAAAAACGGAGATGATACTCGAAGATGTTCAGACGAGATTGAAGAGTGAATTATTATTTCTTGTAATTTCTCTTATCAGTGAATTGCATTTCAGCTACGGGGAGCAGCATTTGTATTTTAATTTACAGTCGTTTTTTTTTTTTAAGTTGACGCGAAGCAGCGTTAAATTTCTTCTCTCTGAAAGTAGAGAATAAAATTAACGTTGCAACTTGCAGTTTCTTTCTTCGCCGGTGTCTGCTAAAACAGAGAGATATTAAGCAAAACACTCCTATAGAATCAAATACCAAGATCCAGAAATATCGACTCGGGCCGAGGAAACAAACTCTGACTGATAATTACACGTGAAACTATCGGGACAGATGAAATTGAAATTCATTTTATAAAGTCGCGACCGACGGACGCTAAGTCTAAAAGTCTAAACGAGTGAAACGCGGCGAGGAGTCTTTGAAGTTTATATAAAAAGAAAGGAAAAGAAAAAGAAAGAACGAAAGAAGAGGGAAGAAGGGAGATTGAAGAAAAGGGAAAGAGGGAAGAAGTCAGTAAACATTAATCGAATCCTTTAATCAAATTCGCTTTCATCTTTCGATAGGCGGTCTAAAATAGAGAGAGAGAAAGAGAGAGAAAGAGAGAGAAAGGTTGCTTATCGATTCAAGCGACTACACCCTTAAAACGGAACCCGACGTGGAGTCGATTCGCAGACTCGCGAGCTCAAAAAAAAAAGAAAAAAGAAGAGACGAGCGGAATGAAAGCTGGAGAGTAATGGCGAAAAGGATCTCCGGGCAAGTGGAACAGAGAAGTTTGCAAATTTCTCGTATGAAACGCGCCTTGCTCGTTCACGCTGCGTTCGTGAAACGTCGTCGTTCGTTGTCTCGCGTCGCGTCGATCAAACTCTTTTCCATGTTGTTTCGATCACGTTGCAGCAAGAGGAAAGGGAAATATTAGGAGAAGCGAAATTTATGTCGGATTTTCCCCGGGCAATTTCGCGCAACCCTTTGGTTTGGTCCGTATTTTAAATAAATCGAAGCGAAACGAAAACAAACATGCAATCGTCAAACATGACGCGAGTAACAGGGATTTCAGCCCGACGAGCAAAAATACTCCAAAAATAATGAAGTAATAATTAAACAGCGATTCGTTCGTGTAAATTCGTATTTTTGTTCGACGGCCAGGCAGAAATTTTCAGACGTTAAACAAAAATCCTGAAACGAATAATTTATTTGTAGGAATAATAAAATAAAATCAATGTTCTATGTCACATCGACGAGGAGAAGAATCGAGGCAAAAAAAAACCTGTTAAATTCAGCGTCGATTTAAAAATTTCAATTCACCGGTAAAAAAAAAAAAAAAAAACCAGCAGAGATAATAGAGCGAGATAGTATCGAAAGTTGCAAACAAAGGGAATTTTGGTCGGCTGATACCACCCGAACTATAAGCCTATTGATTAAGCAAAGGGCCAACAAATCAATGGAGACCGCGTGCACAATAACCAGGCGCAAAATAAGCTGAATAGAGGCTGGCGGCATCAATGACAGACAGTGCGCGTATGTTGATGGGCAATCATCAAAGTAGCTGCTCTTGAAACGTTGGTGGCCGTTACCAACGCAATAAGTTAACGCGGATGGGCGTCCATCGATGCAATTACCATTAACGTGTCCTGCGTACCGTCGACATAACGACGTCGTAACTTTGATCGTCTCTCTAGGCTGTTCGCTGCCTAATTTCACCGCTTTGATACCACGCGCGTGTAACATTTCGAGCAGCCAGCGAAATTCAGAAATGTTATGCACTTCGAACGCGTGGCTCCGGTTCTTCAAGTTCTTGGAAGTGTTGACTTTTGAAAGTCTCGATTAACTTTTGGAATATTAACCTTGGATAGTATCTCGCGAGTGTTTGTCAGTATTAGGATCGAGTTGCTCACGAGTAAGTTAGAAATTTTTTTTCACTTCTTCGTTGATCGATGTAAATGCTCCTGATCAGTTACACGGTGACTAGTTTAGTTACTGCGATTAGTTTCGATTATAGTCTTCCTGAAAGTCTTAAATCTTGTTAATTTCGAATCTTGATTCTTCCAGTCGATTCGAATCATTTCGGATCGCACGACACGTCGCTATGATGCCATCGATGGCGCGAATTCTGGCTCTGCCCGCGGAAACGTAACGCGATATTAAACACGGCGAGAGGAGAACGGGGCGGGAATATGGTAATGTTCGAGGGGCAACGAAACTACGAGAGAACTGGACACGGGGTAAAATCCAACGGAACAAAGGAAACGTCCAGCGTTATTCCGTTCAATTTCACCGTCCGGAAGTTATCCGTGCGCTCGCTCGCGCGCGCCAGAGTCGACAATAACGCTCTCGCCTCCTATTCTCCGCGTTTTCGAATTTCTCCGTGTGGTAAAAGCCCGTGATATCAGCCGAGATTTCAGGGTGAGGGAGGGGGGGGGAGGCGGGGAACCGGCGAAATTCGACTCTCGTCCCCTTTGACATTCAAATCGGACACACCGAGCACGGTAATTGCGACGCTCGCGGCAACTTTCGATCGCCGCGTTCGCGAAGAATTTGTTTAAAGAGGTTAAGGAAGATTTCCTTTCACACGGCATGTCGATGCCACTTTTGTCAATTTCGAATGGAAACGGCATTAGCAACTAGAAAGGACTAATGGAATTAATTTGTCTCCATAGTTGATTCTCTCGTACGATTTGCAAAATTGATATTGTAAAATTGAGGCATGATAGCTTGCGCGAATTCAATACCGAAGAATAACAGTTACCACATGGAATTTTTCAAGCAAACTTCCACCGTTCTTTCAACAAACGGTACACACAGGTTTAACAGAATAATACTCTTGCTGGGTCGAAACGGAATTCACCGGTATCGTTTCCCGGTAACATTTTCGCGAGACAATCCCTCGACAATCGACGGCCAAAAGAAATCGAAAAAAAAAAAAAAAAAAAAAAAAAAAAAAAAAAAAAACCCNAACACCGAGGTTCGAAGTTTGCCAACAATTTCCAACGACATTAAATTTAAATTCTTGGTTGCACAACGGTGACGATTAAATACTTGTGGCTCTGAACGCCACGTGTATATACGTGTGTATACCAAAACCAGAACGCAACAGTTAACGTGTTAATATCGTGCATCGTTCGGGCATTCCTAAAATTCCCCGTGAAAGATACAACCGGCGTGGCGCCGCGCGTTACAAACGAGTTCTGTCTCTTTTCTATCGCTTTCCGATTGAACGGATCGATCGAGGTATCGAGGAAAAATCCAACCACCCGCGAATAACTTCATTCGTTTCGTATAGGCGACGCGCGTGATCCTTTACCGCTCGAATTTCAATATTATTCCCTTTTTTATTCTCTTTCTCCTCTTTCTTTTTTCTTCCATTTTTCTCTGGGAAAACGTCATCGAGCAACCTCGGCTTCTACAATTTCGCCTGATACACGTCAGTCGACCCACATTTGAAATATGACTCGTTCAAATCGATTCCCTCCGAACAATTTTCCTGCTTTCCGCGTTCCTTTTGCGCGAATTATGGGTCAATCGAGCAACGCCACGGATTGTCGTAGGTCACGCGGCCAGCAAGAACGATTTTCTAGAGTGATGAAGATGCGATGGTTAAGTCTCCGACAGTTAGAAATTCATCGTTGATTTACCTATCGTTTCCTTTATTACAGATTCATTTGTTACAGTTCATCGTAGATGCGTTTAATTCTACGTTTAGAACGTATCATAAATTTATGTATTTATTAGAGTCCTGATTTTGAAACTGTAGAACTGTAGCCATGGATAAGTAATTTTTTTGTACGTGCAGAAATCATGAGAATCTTTTGTCGTATATTTTATCATACTTTTCGTTAAATTTTTGAATAACTCAGAGCATCGTACACTCGCATCGTATAAAATTCGCAACAAAGTATATTTTGAGCAAGCAGGATAATCCAGGCCTGTTTCCATGGAATGAGCGATTCGATGACGAAGGGAAATCAGCATAGAAGGCAAAGTACGTAACTCTAACTGTACTTGGATTATCCACACGGTAGATCCGGCATCTAACAATAAAAGCAACGCCCACTCACACTTCTGAGCAGGTCTGCGGCCAGACTGTTGCGGCTTCTCTCGAACAGGTCCACACAAGAGCTAGTGGTTGGTTGTTGGAGAATACATTGGACAGGTACATCCCCTTTCAGAAGTATTTGGCCACTTATGAAAAATCAGACAAACTTGAATCATCGTTAAGAGATGATTAAAATAGTCAAGAACGCTCTGATTAAAATGAAATTGTCAGTTGAGCACGAACGAATCGAATCTGTTAAATATTCAAGTGTGACAAATCTGAATAGCCGTCAAGAATATATTGTAGTCTAAAGAAAACTCTTGTTAGGTTACTTGTAAAAATTGAAAGAACTAAGAATTGTTTCGCACACTAGAGAGAGAGAGAGAGAGAGAGAGAGCTGCATTTAATATTACAATAATTTAATCGAATTTCTAATAATTTGTCGACAGTATTTTTAATATTACCGTACAATTCGACGTTCAGGTACTACGAAAATGTAGTGCCAACGATGCGATACTAGCGCCACACAAGCGTTAACTGCTACTTCCATAAGTCCTAAACTTTCGCCCGTCAGTACTCGTTCAATTGCACTTTCAGTGCACAAAATGACACATAATACATCAAGAGAATACAGAACAGGTGTAGCAAATACTTCTGCAGGAGAGTGTAGTGTAGTCGTGCAGCACGCGATATATACATACGCACATGTAAACGCGCGACGAGGGTGGATCGCGCACAATTACCCATTGTCTGATACAGAAATTTATGTGTGGATAGCATGGGCCCACGTAACTAACGGATGGTCAGCTTCGGCGGAGATCCACTAAATCCAAAGGCTCCGCAGCAGTATGCGCCTTAGACCGTGCAGATAAGCGACGGATAGGATATAGGAGGGACGTGCTTTGTGATCCGGAACCCGCAACAGTCAGAAAGCAAGAGAGAGAGAGAGAGACAGAGAGAGAAATTGGTGGTTAGCTGGTCCACGCGTATGCTTGACAGAAACCTGTTCACTCTCTCTCTCTCTAGCTTGTTTTCTATGTAAAAGAGGAGCAAAGGAGCCGCCTGTAACCGCGAAAATAAAGAGCAGGATGGTTCCTTCTTCGCCAAATTTCAGATCGCGTTGAAGATACATACGTGTTCTTTCCTTTTTAAGATTCGTTGGTAGGTGGAATTCTTGATAAAAAGTTCGAGCTTATAGCTTTGGTTATCTACTAATGTGATGATGTACGTGTCTCGTTATACAATCGGAATTTTCGAGAATCGTCTAATGTTAAATTCACGAAACTTTCACCAATAGACCATTTCTATTAATCATTCATACGTTTCGATCCTTTTAGAGATTATTCTTAAGTTTGGCGAACATAGTATCGAAGAATTGTATAGATTCTGCACAATGAAAATTGCACTTGCGCAATTGTTAGGCCATCGTCAAATAATTTTACACGCGGGATAAAGTTGCACGCACAGTGAGAAATTACGAAGACAGAAATTCTTGTAGGAGAAGCATCGAAGCGATAAACGAGGGAGGAATAAAGGCGAGTGGATCATCGAACGACGTTTTAGCAGTAGATACACAGGCTAATTCGTCGCTAAGTCTCCACTGCTTTCGCGGGATAACGATCCCTTCCATGTTTAACCGAGCTCTCTCTCTCTCTCTTTCTCTTCCTCTCTCTTTGACTGTGCACGGGGTAAGTACGCGCGCGTATAAACGTGCAGGTGAACGCGAGCACGAAGTTTCCTCGACTTTAGAAATTTGACGATAGAAGCGCCGCAATTTCCGCCCTGGTGCTGCTCAACGAGACTAGAAATTCCTTGATCGCATCGAGATGTGAAATTCATTACGATCGGTCTTCTCCTTAATTAAATGAGCGCCGCGCTCAACATCGGAATTACTTTTCCGCGGATTCGAACAAGCGAGAGAGAGAGAGAGAAAGATAGCATCACGAATTTTGGATGAAATTACGTGCCTCGGAACATCCATTTGTATTTTATTATTTTCCATAGGTCGAGCACTTAATACACAACAATTTCATGATTGATAATAGAACACGCAAACCACTGATTCAATTCTGTAATTCTAGAATCTTTTTTCGGAGCTAAGACACTTTGCGAAGAACAGAGAAAGGAGAGGACAGAATTATTATTGTTATTACAGAGAGAATAATAGTAAAGTATTTATGGCAGAAAATTCTTCAAACATTCTTCGAACAAAATGATTTTCATAATCATGATTACGTACTTACAGTATTTATGGTAAATGATTTTTGTTACTAAAGTATCTGACCAAGACGCAAGTCGATAATATTTTATGTAAAATTTCGTACAAAAGTGAAGATTTATTTACGACGAATCGTCATTACGTTGATTTATAGTACTTTTAAATGAAAAAAAAAAACTTTTGATGTACAAGGTAACAAAAGGTCGTTTCAATTGTTCACGCTTTATTGTTATTACGGTATCATTTATCGGAATTCAATTTGGCTCGGCATCTATCGTGGAAAAATATATCAAGTTTGACACAAAAATTCATCTATTCAGCGTAACTATCCTCTCCTCTCCTCTCCTCCACTCTCGTTTCAATCGTTGGCAAAGCGAAAACGAACACGTGACCCAAATTTCACTCGCCTCCAATTTAATTCCGTCACACAGGTTGTCCTTCCGCTCCGCGATCGCCGTGCAATGAATTTTGAAAAACATTGAAAATAACGCGGCACAATAGTTGGAATCGCTCATTGGCTTTTCCTCGTTCGCATTTTCATATATGGTACAGTCAATAAGATTTATGATGAACAGGAATATTTAGGCTTGATGAATATATCAGAATATGACAATGAATATTAAATATATCAGTATTATGTAAAATGTTTTGTTCGTTTTGGTGTTGCAGGTAATTAACGATGTTGCAAAATCTAATGTATCTAATTAAAGGTGATTTTCAGATTTCAATTTGAAAACACTGGAATCCAGGAATTAAGAAATCTAGGATTTTTTTTTAAATTTAAGAGGGATCGTGAAATTTCTAGAATTGTGAAATCTCGAAATTAGGGAAGATTTCAAGTACTCTTTAATGCACGATAGAGGGAAATTGCGCGCCAGGCTCAAGCTCAAGACCAGAAAAGAGCCGTACAGAAGCGGTCGGGTAATTTTTCTAAAGCAAATGGACGCTGCGGAAACGTTCCATTTATACGTGGCAAAGAGGAAAAACTGTTATGGTCGTAGCGTAACGCTGTCCAAACAAGCGTCGCCAGCAGGTGCATTAAAACGCGGCCATTGAAACAGAGAGAGGCAGCCGTCCCTTATTTACTCATGTGCCAGGCTAAGCACTTAGTATTGTGATATTGCCGGGGTAAATAAAAAGTATCGGGCAGTAGGGGATTGCGAACAGTTCAAAGGACCAAGTTTAAACACGTATGGTCGATGCCACCGCAAAACGCATCGTGCCATTCTCTGTGAAAGAAACAGAATACTATTACGTCGAATCGGTATATCCATTTCTCTTCTTTCTTTTTTTCTTGGTATTGTCGTTTAGATAGGACGCTGTATTTTACGGCCTTTGATTTTTATAATTTTATCAAATTGGTGAAAGTTAGTGAAAGTTAATATAAAGGAGTTATATTTAGATACGATGTGTCTGTGTCTCTTTTTCCTTTCCTTTTTATCATCGTTTTAGCGTGTTCTACAATTTTGAATGGCACACTGTACTTTATAATCTAATTCTCGTGATTTTGAATGGCAATAAATGATACGGAGTGAGTTCATAAGAGAATGAGGAAGTTTGGTTAGTATTCTACATATTTATTCAATGGATTTGTCAAATGTTTATTTTAAATGAAATACAACCGCCTGGAGGAAGCTTTAACAACCTGTAGCATAAAAATTGAAAACACGCTTGTTATTGAATAACATCGACAGTTTGTAATGGCGGAAATTTACACTCCCGAGTCCAATATTTCCTCTATTTGTTTAGTATTAACATACCAGTGACCTGGGGTTTCAATTCTGTTTGCAATATCCGCACGCAATGATTCGCGACACGCTGAAATATTTTTGATCACGCTCTCTGCACGATCATCGATGTTATTTCAAAAAATAAATATATAACGTATTAACCTTAATTTTTGAGCTATTCATATCTGAAATATATAACCACAGGATAAAATTTTACTCTCTCGCATGTGAAATGTAACCACGACAATCCTGTCTCGTTACATCATCAATAAAATTTCATATAACACGTAAAAGGCGACATTTTCTATGGCGACTATTTAGATATATCTCATACAAGAGATGAATTTTTATATCTTATATAAGAGATGAATTTTTCGTTTGAAGCACGTCCGATGCCATCATTAATCCACCAGAGAGTATGCATGTGTGTATGTGAATGGACCAATGAATTATTCATACTACGTCCCAGTTCCATTTCGTACGCATGTTAATAAATACCCTTACAATAGGCAAGTATGCAAAACGCGAACCAAGTCGAATCATGCTTTGTTTCTGACTCATCGCATATTTTTAACACATTCCTTTGGTCCGTGCGTCAAATCGTCCACAGCTACAAAAATGGCCACTATAATTATCATTCAACACTCCTTCTTATATTTGGGTATTAGATCTGTGGGAATAAAATGTTTGTTTCATTTATATTAATATAATTGATAAATCTCCTTTCAATTTTCTTTATTTTATTTATGTTGGACTGATGCTTGTAGAATTTCAGTGTGCAGAAATATCTCAGGTTTGTTTTACCACTGCAAATTTGTGACTCGTTTCTTAAGACCAACTTTCACTTAAGACCAACAAGCGAGGACGTCGAGCGACAATTTCTAGCCTTACCAAACACGTTCTCCGCATAACCAGTCAGCTGCAGATTTATGCGCCAATACTATATAATTTCCGGGCGCATATTTCAAACTGGGTTAATAATACAGCCGAGTTATCACTCGCCACTGTTTGATCAATTACGCAGTGCCAGAGGGCAGACCAGAAAATCAGTTCCCTGTTTCAAAATTGAAAGCCGGAGATAAGAATATCCGTAATAAGCGAACCACTGCCCGAGGAAATCATTTGAATCATCTAGACTCTCGTAAATTACATGTACTATCGAAATTTTCAATTATAGAGCTACTTACATGTGGGTATAGTTAAAGAATTATATATAGATAGTGGTGGGTCGATCGATAAGAAGGATTAGAGGGCTGTTAAGAACCCTTCACATCCGGCCTAATTCAATCCTCAAACATGTTTACGTGACTTATCTGTATTGCTATTCCGGCACGTGTGAACTATCGCCAAGATTACACAGATTTATCGAATAGAGCGTTGACGTCTGTATCTATACAAATCTCGACACACTTGGCTAGTTAGCTGAAGTATCATAAAAGATTTTTACTAGAAGATTGGAAATTTATTTGAAAACTTGTATATTAAGAAAAAATATTTTTATTTGTTTCACGTATGTTTCACGTATGTTTTTTGAATAAGTATCACGTACAATGTGATAGTGAGTAATATAGTTTAAAGTACACTAATTTTAGAGCATTTTAGTCCAAATTAATCAATATTAATTTGATTGATACGGTAAACATCATTAGTACATTATGTACCCAATATTGTCAATATCATCAATACTATTAACATCATTATAAGTAATAAACTAATATGTGCTTGTCGGTGTAGTAACTACAATTAAAATCTTTAATAATGTCTCTAATGAACGAACTCATTCATATTATATAATAGTACCGTATCTCATAAATTAGCAATTTAAGATCATTGTTTAGAAAGTACAAATAAACATAGTTTATCAATAAAGTGAAGTTCGTTATTGGATTTTAATTAACATCGATAACCACAGGAAACTTGAAATTTGTACACATTATAGATGGAATAAGTTTCTCAATTGCGTCCGCTGTTCGACCAAATTGTAATTGTTGTTTTCAAATTTATTGATCCTCTAATACGCTTTGCATAAGTTTACAATTTTGATAAAATTATAATAACTTGAAAAGTAATAAACGTAGAGAAAAATAATAATTTACTTAGAAATAATATCTGTTACTTAGAAATATTTTTACGAACAAAAATTAATGCAGTTATTGTCACTTGAGAATTATAGGAGAGAAACTATCTCCATTTATTTTCATCGAAATTTACTGATGTAAACACCTAACCATTAGTTTTCTTTTTTAAATAACGCGCGAATCGTTGCTTCCGATTCGGGAGACTTCGACAATTATCGCCGATGATCGTAAGGAGCGCTTCCCGCGCTTTTAACTCGGCAGGACGCCTTATTTCAAGATGGCCGCCGTGACGAGTAACGTAGTGCGTCTGCTCTCGCGATTCGAAATGAATAAAAATGAGAAAATACGTGAATGATTCGTGTGGAGTGATAGTGAATTGAGCGAATGTGTCTGCTGAGATATTGGTAATGATCGTGGATCGATTGAATTGGAGAATGAATGAGTAGATGCATGATACAATGTGTGACTTTGGTTATGTGTGGAGAGAATGCCTGAAATCTTTTTGTTGTGCGAATGAGGTCTCGAGAGGTGTGATTGAGGTACTGGAGAATGAATTTGGAGTCGAATCCTGAATGAATGAGAAAATTATTCTACACTAGGTAGGCTATAGATATACACTGTTATACATTGCACACATACATTGTACATATTCACATCAATTCATTTATAACAAACACATATTCACTGACAATCGTACAAAACATTCTCAGATTGCTCATAGAAGTTTGATAGGTTAGGTACATAAAACAAGCTAAAGTATCGATCCTCCAATCAAATTGTATCGGACGTGAAGATATTTATGGACAAAATACCTATATGTAATCTGTACGGAGAAGTTCCGGTGGTGTTAATATTAATCGAGAATCAGTACTCGATAGATCGCATCAATTATGAGGAACACTGCGAAAGTAACGTAGCGAACAATCGAACCGCCCGCGTAAATTCGTTTCGACCCTTGCGTCATACGTACAACAGGCCGCATGATAAATAACGTAGCGAGTAATTAACGGAGGATGGAACAAACGTTTATCTGTCTGCATAGACGCCTTTATCATGGTAGCGGCCGCATAACGCGCTCACGCACTGCGTACCACCGCATAAAAGCAACATTATGCGTCCCACAAATTGCGTTACCGATAACGTACGACTTCATGTTGCGCCGTGACCTTTCCACCCTATGTTTCACCCTACATCTACTCTCCCTCTCTCCCTCTCTCTTTCTCTAGTTCCTTTCCCCTCGATTTTGATTTTTCTGAAACCTGCTGGCTAATTTTTATTGTACATTTTGTTTGGTTAGGCTTAAAAATGATAGAATCTTTTTGTTTTTTGATCATTCGGGACTTTAGTCGAATTTCCAAATTTACAGCTTGGGAAGATTTTTCTTTTTCAAAAATATATTATTATATTGAGGAAAGGAATTTTTACTGTATAATTCCCATCTGTCTCGAGTTTATAAGAAAGTTCTTAATCTGTTAATCAAGTCATTTCTTAACCAAAGATTTTCAAAATTGCACAACTAACAATTAATAAAGACAAATTAATTGTAGATTCGTCAGTAAATATAATTCGTGATTATACTAAACCTTAAATAATAATAATAACAACAGACCTATCGTTACATTCAAAAGATTGAGATCGATTCATTTAATTACCGAGACTCAATATTCTGAAGAAAAGACACTCGAAAGTCGAAGACGAATGCGCGGGCGATTCGAACGGTGTCGTTTGTTTTTTAATCCGAGTCTCACAATCAGACTCGACCACATAGAACCTTATGAAAGCGATGGCGAGTTAAAACAAGCGAGCAGAGAGAGGGAAAGAGAGAGAGAGAGAGAGAGAGAGAGAGAGCATTGTGCCTCTCTCGTGTATCCACGGGGCCATCGATCACGCGTACACGAACACAGGGAGCACGGCGATCGAGCAGAAATTTACGACGTAACGCGAAAATCGTTTCGCAGTTTGTCAGCCAGCCGAGCCTTCCGGCAGTTCATGGGTTCACGTACTCTACCCGGCATAAAATATGAACCGGCCGTATGTAAAGAGTCATCGCGAGAGAGAACTGACTGCTCACGGCGCGCGGTGGTCGATTCTTCTCGAAAATGGGACAAAGGTGTAAAAATGAACGAATTAACCGTAATCTTAATATAATCTGGATCATATTTTGTCAACCCTTGGAGTATATTGTAGGATGTTTGAAATCGACGAGACATTTGAAACAATTCGTTTATTTATTAGAGGAAAATTAATATGCAGTACCGTATCGGAATAAAACGAGCATGTGCTGATGTAGTACCGATTTATTATTCTAAAGAAATCAGTATAAAGATATAAGACGTGTTGCTTGACAAGAAGATAAATCTTGTTGGCAACTAATTAATCAAGAAATTGTTTTAGAAGGACATTATTTGAAGTTTAATGTTATTAAAGATTCAACAAATTCCGTATCCAATAGAATTCAAGAAAGAATTACATATAGTAAAAGATTTAAGCAGGGCAGCCAGAAATTGAAGATGTTAAATGTATTTTTTATACTTCTTAATTTTTTTTTTTAATAACAAGTGACAGTTTAAAACGCTAATTTTATTCTTACACAAGTAATTTCTTTAATTGGTTGATTATGCGTTAATTATGTTAATTATGTTAATAATTCAATATGAAATGTTCAATTTAAAACATTCGTATAAAAAGAGTTATCAGTACACTTTTTCATTTTTTCCCCAAAAGACACAATCGGCAAGTAGTTTTCCGCTAGAACTTCTTCCAATTATTTCCATCAAAGGAAAAAAAAAAAAGAAAAAAAATGTGTATACATAAAATCTCTATAGTAATACCAATACACCCCTCTGTTCTTGACTTTGGCGAAGTTACGCGCAAAATGTTTGCACGCAGGGTTAATTAGGCGATAACGAGCCGCTGAAAGATCGATCACCCGGTCGTGCAACTACCGTGTAACGCAGTTCGTGCTAACTTTTTCTTGCGGCAACTTTTGTCAGCTGCTACTTACCGATTTGAATAAAGCTCGCGAGTAAATATGCATAAAGTTATACAGCCTGTTCGTAGCAAGTTCATAGCGTGTGTATTAGCACATTTCCACGATAAATAAGTGAAAACACAATCGAGCACTGTTCGAGGCATCGCCTCGATCCATAATTCGCGCGCACGCCGATGAAATTTTTATTCGGCTCGTGTGTCGAACATCGATATCTCGTTATTATTAGACTACTGAAAAAATCATCCTTCAACTACAACTACCTTGTTCAACTACACTTTCAAAGTTACGGGAATTTTCTCTTAAAAATACCGTGGAATGGATACGACGAGGAAATTCGTTTCTATATTAATCACTGGATCGTGGATTTTTGCTTTTATTGACACGGTTAATAAGAAAACAGAATTTAAACGACAATGGAAAGAGTATTTTATTACGAATCGAGTGAAAAAAAACGAGGGTCTGTATTATATTAAATAAAAGTCGTGATCCTATCACAGATGACTGTGACGTACGTTGAAATTTAATTCGTTCGTTTGTTAAAAATCGTGTAAAAAGCAGAAATAAATTTATCTGTTTAACCAATTATGCAACGTGCCACAACACGGTGGAGGAACGAGATAAATTCTTGTCAACTGGAGAATAATATTTATTGCTATCGAACAAGTGAACGTACACACTCTCATCCGCAGAATAGCTATCGAGAATCGGGTTCTCAGTGAGATCTGTAATACGTACGTTCGCAAGAATAGCTACAAAACGAGGGAAAAAGTTTCGTAAAGAGGGTTAGCCTGGAGAATTCATCGGAAGGAACGTCCGTATCAGTACGAGGAGATATTTTCTCGAAGTATTAAAGCAGGGACAAGAAATCGAATACGTCGGTTCATCGAAGAACAGCAAATAGTTAGAAACAGTACTTGTCTGACCGTTGACTCTAGATCGATATTCGAAGCACGCCTTACACAGTCGTACGCTCATCCAGGTGAATGCTGTACGATGCTATCGCAAGAAACCTATAATTTCCTCTAAACACCCGTCAGCGGACGAGCATCAAACGTTTGTTCCATACATGGCGACTCGTCGAAGATACGGATGACGTTTCCTGTTTTTCTTGAATCGCTCGTGCATTCTTCTCTCAGCCGCATTGTTCCTCCTTCGAACATTTTTCTACTCGCTTTTGTCGACGCTGACCGAACTCTTCGAATTTACCTTTTCTTTTTTTGCTTGATTCTCGAACGAGAAGACGAATTAATTCTGGATGTGTTGATTTTTCATCGTTTCGAATACGAATGCGGGATTTCTCCATGTTTAATAATTTTACCTGAATTAATTTTTTGGATCGAAGTTGACTTTCAATCTCCTCGAACGGAACTTTTCCTAGATCGAACTTTCAGTAGGATTAACAATATTTAACGTAAATTAACGTTGAATGGGACTTTTGATTCTTGCATTTACTCACGCTTTATGGAACTGTACGCGGCGAGGTAAGATCCTAGAATCTTGTGAAAGGTCCCTTAACTGTTGAGATATTCCATAAATGTCAGCGCACTGGACGAATGTGCACTGCACACGTGAAATCGTGTATCGTGGAAGAACGTGACTCGCCGGTTACTCTAGTAGCTTCAAGTTTTAACATGTTCTCACGTATTTGTGACGAATTGAACGGTATTTCGTGGAAGATTAGTCAGTGCGATTTGTTATGCGCGCAGTGACACAGTTGAAGTCACATACGTATAATTTGAAAATTCATGAGGTGTATTTGTCACTTAAAAATACATGAATTTTGAACAGTGAAAGCTGGTATTCGTGGAATGATCCTCTAAAAAGTAGACTCTACGTTAAATATATGCCTTTCGATTTCTTTAATACTTTTTATATGTACCTTCACGAATTAATCACAATCTGTAATTTTCAATTCCGCGCGAATGCACGCTTATGATGTTCGCAGCGAAAAAGAATTTAAAAAAAAAAAAAAAAAAAAAAAAAAAAAAAAAAAGGAACNGAACGAGGCGTCGTAAAGTTCGAAATTACGCCGTCCGACTTTAACGCGAGTTGGCTGGCGTCGAATTTTCCCTGATATTCCCAGTGTGTCCCGATCTCGCGAGTGCAGGATGAAGTGGATAAACAAACTGGGTCGGAGCGATTGTGCGAATCGCCGAAGATGGGGACGTGTCGATGAGACGTCCCTCTTGTAAAATCGGATCGTAAAAATGACTGTGGAGGTATATACGAATTAACGAGATTCGCCGGCGCAGATGCGCTGTCTGTGATTTTTATGCCCAACGAACGCCAGACGCGGTCGTAAAACAGTCCACGTTGGATACTTCGCAGAGCCCGTAGCTGGGAACCTCGAATTTCTTGTGCTCAAGTGTCCGTCGAACGAAACCAGATCGATATTAGCGCCTGAGAAATTCTAACAGTTGTACGTGTCTCTTGAGCGAATTACTATCTTTTTCATTGCCTTTCTTTATCATCCTCCCCTGTGAAGCGGGGAGGAAGATAGCAATAAAAACGAGAGTTATCAAGACAGATGTGGAATAAAAAATTTATGATAAACGAAGATAAACTTTTACAGCTTATCACGCGGCAAGTGGCTGTATATCTTCTTCTTGCTTTTTTCTTTATTTTAGCAAAGTATCTTCTCCCGCTAGATCGAGAACAGCCAGGCATTGTAAATTATTTAAACTTGCAGCAGTCGCAGATAAAAGTTTATAAACGTATTGGTGAAATACAAGTCTACCTTTCAATTATCGATCTACAAGATACAAAAATCTGTACGAATATTTCCGCGATCGCGTTGCGTATTAAATTTCCCCGAAAAACGCGCGAATATCTGCGGCCAGTTAATCAGCTGTAGCATCCCGCTGTCCACGCTTTTTCTTATCTTCCCAACAACTGGATCGGTTCTTCTAAACCCGAACCGGTTGCAGAAACTGCAAAGTGTCCCGGTGAAACGTGCGCGAATGCAGTTACGCGCCCTTCGAGGACGCGCGAGTTGCCGAGGATAATTGGCCGGTGGCCTGCGGCCGGTGCCATCGATTTTGCACCACCTGCTCTCCCGCATTGCTGCATCCCGCTGCCTTATGTCGCGCTCTGTTCATTCTCGATCTTGTTAAACGCGGCCGCGTCCAGGCCGGTTTTCGTGAGAAAAATCGAGAAGAACGACCGGCGGCGCCAGTGAGCGAGCGAGCGAGAGAGAGAGAGAGA
>NIPQ01034942.1:0-11790 GCA_002806875.1 Lepidotrigona ventralis hoosana
ATATGATGCCTCTTTCATGTCATATCAACATTGCCAACATTCTAGGTTACAGCAAAGCCAAATCTATATCCACTGGTTATTGGATACGACGAAGGATCTGGCAAGGGAGGAACCTCAGGATTTGTAATGCGTTACTTCAGATCCCTGTCACACGCAAGCACCTTAGATTCGTTGGGTTCAAGTTTTATGTGCAACATGGTTAATGAAGCAAACACCATAATCCCACCGCCGTATTCGTGTAACAACAGCGTTGACGAGCTGTCCGGTGTAGAATGTGCGAGAATGGATAACATGGATGTTGGATCGGTTGTATCATTGGCTAATCATAGAACTACCTCTGACATATCGAGTTTAGCTGCTCAATCTCCGTGTTCACCACCGCGGGCTACTAGTCCAACGATAGAGGTATTCTCAATCACACGCATTACAAAGGTAATGTTCCTCCCTCTAACGTTCAATGCGATTTTTCAGTTACGTGAGTTGTTAGACAAGATTCAACAATTACCCCAGCTACCTGGCGGGCACAGTACCGTTTTGTCTTGTTATCAAAATCGACCTCAAGTGTTATGCCCGTCAGCGAATGCGAACGGCTCTACGCAACGGCCTCTGAGCCCGGGAGACATCGGATCATACAAAACCAGAAGGACGCGAGGAAAGATGTACATGCCGTTGGGACTTCAAGGCTCGAAGAACAAGACCAAACGATGGCTGTCGCGATCAGCGCCGACGACGCCGTCGGGCACGATACCGATGTCGTTTCTACCCGGGCAAAGTATACGGCCTTCCGAGACAGATAATAATAACCGGCAAGTGGTTCCGTTGCTTTCGGAACAGGATGAAACGGAGAGCAATAACGTCGATCAGTCGAACGACATACCGTTGCTGTCCGAGCAGGAGGAAGATCGACAGCAAACATGACGATTTGTTTAGAAGCGTGTCTCGTGTTTACGTGTTAAGAAGGGAATCTATATTTCAGATAAACGTCATCCTCTCAAGTAATCTCTATATTTTTAACACGGCTGGTAAAACCCTTCATTGCAACTTTGTGCGAGCAGTTACAACGCGCGTAAACTTCAATTGATTTCGTCCAAAAGTCAGATATTGCCTGTGCTCTTAGAAGAGAGGAACGTTCGCTGCTGTGACCTATAATTATTTCCGTTCCTCCGACAGCCATAATATATTCTCTTCTGTTTTACTCTAGGGGAAGTCTTTCACACCGAATCGTCACGCGGTAGAATAACGGCAATCGATGATACACGTATTCTTTAAGCTCTGTGGAAAAATAGCAGTTAATTGCAATTAACTTGCACAGACAGTGTTGCAGACAACACGATGAACGTAACGAAAACGTTACGACGATAGATCCTGCGTAGACGTATTGTAAGCCTTGCCTCGTTGAAATCTCGGCCATAAAATACTACGTATTTTGTACATCGAATTTTAATTTTTGCCTAAAAGAGAAAAAAAAAGAAAAAACAGTAACGTGCAGTTACGTAAGATATATAAGTTAAGAATGCGAATTTATTTAGCCGTTGCATCGATGAGTTTTTAATCGTATATATACGATAATACAGTGTCCATCCAGAAGCAGCCAGCCAGAAAGAAGTTGAGGATAATACTACGCGAGTTAAAAAGTGCGAACAAATTACACACGAAAGTGTCGAAAATTTTCACAAGTACAATATCAATTCCTGTCGAAACGGTAAAGAAAAATATCTTCTACGGATAGAGAGTTATTTGCAAGCACAACGATTGTACAGTAATGGTCATTTCGATTGAAATGATAGATTATGTGCAACAAGGTGAGCGAGATCGACACACAAGCGCCGAACAGTTAGGATGAAACGATAAGTCTGCCGTGTCACCGAGGATTCCATTCGTAATCATAGGATGTAACGAACATTTGTTACGATCGCAAACTTTATTCTTAAATACGTGAATATGAAACGGCCACTCTAAGTAACTGTACCATTCATCCACTCACACACCATGTATCAACATGTATTTTTTTATAAATCGGATACGAAATAAATCCAAGCTTTTACGAAATTGTTGCGAAACTGTTGCCCATCGTCCCATTGTTACCATTTGAATGACAACATTATAAGAATAAAGACGTTCGAAATATCTTTATACTTTATTGATGACGATTCTTCCTCAATTCTGAAGAGTTTCACTCTTCGCAGTTTTTTCAGGCATATATTAGATAGATCTGGGTGTTTTGGAAAATTTTCAAATATAATTTTTAAATTACTTTTCAAATTTTTATTTCAGAAACAATTTGTTTGTAAAACGATGAAATTATATGATTAAATATTTCACGTGAAAATTAATTTATTTCCAATTAGATGATTTATTTGTTACTTCGTGAAATACATTATCTACCATTACCAATGCCAGGTTCTTATTATTTTAGTAGAAATAAGTATAATTGGTTTCCCAAGGTATAACGACCAATGTTTATATTTACTATTTCTTACAGTCACTATCTTCCTATTAAAAGCTAAGATAAATTTCTGCTGTGTAACATACACGCACTAATAAGTTATTTATTTTTATTTATTCCAAGTATTACTTTCAAGACAAAATGAATATTATTTTCTCAAATGATCAGTTCTTCAATTTATTATTTTCCCAATTATTTGCATATTAATTGCAAATTAATATACCATTAATTGAAATTCATTATTTTCAAGTTGATTATTAAAGAACATTGTTTCAAAAATTCATTTACAAATTATTGAAGCGGCTGCAAAGCGCGGGAAAAGGATCGAGAATCGACGTTTGAAAAAACGCAAACAAAGAATCTAACCTCCAAGTACCGAACGTTAAAATGCGTCGTACTCGCATGCCAGTGCGGTAGCGTAACGTTCCCGGTTTATGAGGAAGCCGAACAATGTCTGTAAGTACAAAAAGAATCACTGCGAATATTAAGATTTTGCTTCTAAAATATTAATCAGCCGATTGGTATGTTAATATTTTACAGGCGACGAAACAGATAAAGATTCGTTGTTTCAACAACATAACCTGTAAGCGTAGTTCAATCTTCTTTCTCTGTTTCTTATAGCAACAAAATGCTCACGGTGAACCGAAAGAAAGGAAGAAGAAAGAGAGTATTCTCGATCTTTCGAAATATCTGGAGAAAAATATTAGAGTGAAGTTCGCTGGTGGGAGGGAAGCTGCTGGAATTCTGAAAGGGTACGATCCACTTCTCAACTTGGTACTTGACAACACCACGGAATACCTCAGAGGTAGGTAATCTCACCGAGTGCCACATCTCGTTGTACAACTACTAAATATATCCATCGATACATTTATTTCCATAGACCCGGACGATCCTTATAAATTGAATCAAGACACTCGCATGTTAGGTTTAGTCGTATGCAGGGGCACGTCTGTGGTACTTATTTGCCCAGTAGATGGAATGGAATCCATTCAGAATCCTTTCATACAGCAAGAAGGTTAAAAAAGCTGAAATTGTTTTCGTTTGACCAACATTTCTGACAAGAAATTAAATTTCTTGATCTCTGAAGGTTCTGATTTCAACTAACTTTTTACAATGGAATTAAATATAATTTATGTTATGTCATTGTAATGAATTTTACTATTAAAGAAACGTGATTTTCATACAAAAATTACAAATGTGTGCTTTTTTTTTAAAACAATTGTAGTGATTTGTTTTTATTTTAAAAAGTGCGCAACATTGGTATCATTCTATTCCAAATTCATTCCTCAACCAAGGATATTCTTTGGGGCATTCGAAACATGTGTGTAAATAACGATACGATTTAAGAACTCTGCTTGGTAATTTGCAACTGTTCGGTAAATCGCAAGCGAATTCAAACGGCTGGAATATTCGCGAGTTACACTGCCACGGCTTGAACGTTTCAACAGCGTTTAAGGATGTTGGTTTGCGCATCCATTCGATTACCTGATAGCTCGTTACGAAGTAGACGTCGTTTAATCTCAACACATCGTCCATGAATTTCTAAAATGAATCAAATTGTAAATACAAGTAGTTGTAATAATTAAAACTGTAACGTCTGAATAATGTATACTTGGTTAGAACTTACAATGAATGCGTAAAAGTACGACGGATTTTGAAACCAAGATGCATGAAAATGCAAACCCAACGGAGCGCGATTGCTAAGGTAATGCCTTTTAAAATTCAACGTCAGTATCTTGTACACATCTTCGCCTGACAAATCCGAAGGGCACGAATCCATTCTTGCACAAGTGTATTGCTATTAAAAATAACTGTTTTCTTTATTTCTTTACAATACGGTATTATTCTTGTTACGAGTAAGGAGATTGTTTAATACAATCTTGTTAGGCAAAACTTACGCCTGCTAAAAGTTGATTTATCGGAAGTTCCCAAACACCTGGATATGCACGAGTGGGACATAATTGCTGACGAGCTATGCAACTGTGTGGAGGTCTGTAGTCCAGTGTGTAAGGCCACACAGGCACGTTGGAGAACGGTGCTACCATGGACGAGTCGTAGACGAATCCAAACTCTGACATCATTAAAAACTGTCGATTCCAACCGGTTCGTAGAAATGGTGCCCTCAAACCTATTGCATGGATTATTCTAGTGACAAACATGATGAAATTTTTCCAAGAAAAAAAAAAAAAAAAAAAAAAAAAAAAAAAAAANACGAACCGCAGCGTATTTGTTAATGATATTCGCAACGCCGACCATTTCGTCGAACCAATCCTCGATAGTGGCATTTCTCGACCACCATTCTTCTGGTCCCCGATGCCTGTGCAATTGAAACGATTAACGCACGCGTTACTTTCGGTCTGTCTCTTGCTCGGTTCTAAAAAGAATCTTTACGTGACAGAGTGCGCGGCAATTTCGTGCCCGATGTTCCACAGATATTGCACGTCCCTGTAATTGGTGTACTGATGGCTGACGTAGAAAGTACCTCGAGCGGGGCATCCATTCGGGTTTTTCTTATCGTTTGAAAAAATTTCTGAAAGCAAGAGCAGAAAGTATAATAGACACGCGTGCGACGTCAACTTTCTCTAGACGAAAGTATTATTGTACATATTTGGTTGCGCCTACTAGAGAAAAGCTCGAAATTCTCCGCGTTCACAGCGTCGTCGAAGGTAACTGTTATCATCTGCGGCACCATCGACGC
The DNA here is from genome assembly GCA_002806875.1 of Lepidotrigona ventralis hoosana. Classification (NCBI taxonomy): domain Eukaryota; kingdom Metazoa; phylum Arthropoda; class Insecta; order Hymenoptera; family Apidae; genus Lepidotrigona; species Lepidotrigona ventralis. The sequence continues at coordinate 5,145 of NIPQ01034942.1, forward strand.
CGTCAAGTTGCCAGGAACTTGCGTTCCGTCCAACGAGCACCAACAGTTGGGCAGTCGGCATTCCTCCGGATTGCAAAGCACCGTGCCGTTTGGATCGTCTTGAACATCTGCGACGAAATCGTTCGTTAACACTATACAACTTACTATACACAACATTTGTCAACACTGGATACAACTTACTATATACCACACTTGATCTTTACTATACACAACACTTTTTATCCAACCTGCTATATACGACATTTATGAACGCTTAATCCAACTTGGAAAATTCGTGGTCCCTTACCGCACCAGGCTTCGTCGGAACCATCCGGACAATCGACGCTTCCGTCGCAAAAGTACGTAGCCGGGAAACAGGTACCATCGCCGCAAGCCAAATGCTTTTCACCGCAGTCACCGTCCTCGAGGAGCGGCCTCGGTGGTTGCGACTCTGCAAAACGCTTGAAGAATTTCCAATCACCATCCGACGCGATGATTTCTATCGCCTGGCTGACTGACTTCCGTCTACACTCTCTCCCAACATCTTAACACTGTACAAGCCGCGATTGTGCGTCGTTAGTAAAATCACAGAGGCAAGCTATATGATCATATACCTCGCCTGTGGTAAAATAGTGGTTAGCAGCCGATAGATGACGCACTTTTCCAATTCGAACGTTCGTTTTAAAATATATTAAACCTATTCGCGCGGCAGCCATTATGTATATTTTGTGGACAAAATGCACTTGGCATTGCAATGCAGTGCAGAAATGATTCAAAAAACACTGAAAAGCTGACTAGATGATATGGCGGTATGATAATAAAGAGAAAAATGAAAAATATAACGTATTGCTATTAATTGTTAATATAGCTTATTTGTTAATAATAAATTTTCCAAAAAAAACTTTAGTAAGCAAATAAAAGATTGTATATATATATATATATATATGTATTAATAGTTTACTTCTGATGCAAAGGTACAATATATCTTGCTTAAAAAAAAAATCGAATCTTAATATATGAAAAGAAATTATTAAATATATAAGTACATGTTTAAAAATATTACTTTTGTTATTATTCATTCTAATTTCTTTTATTATGCGAATCTTTAATTTCTGTTGTATTTTCACGTGCATGGTCTCTCATGCGAAATCGCCGACCTGTACAGTGTTACAATCAACAAACATTTCAATGTCGTGCATACCTGACATCACGTCGCAGTTGTCGACGTTCGCTTTGAAATCGCACACTTGCCTGGAAACGTCGAACAGCAACCCCTGAGAGCATCTGAACTCAAACACCTCGTTGTCTGCCAATGAAAGAAAATCCATTGAAATCTCGAAAGCCCGATGAAAACGAACAAGCGAATGCACGATTGTAACACGATGATATACACAGAATTACCCAAGCAGAGATAATACTTGGCACATTCGGCGGGCGACCAAACGTTGCGCGTCGGTGCATTGGGGTTCCGATAAAACTTGTTATCGTCGATGCACGGCGTGTCTTCCGATTTCTCTTCGCCCAGCGACGTGCTCGCTAAAATATACGGAAATTCAATCGAATCCCAAACGTTATGCCAAAAGCTATCTTCGTTCTCTTCCTTCCGCCGAGCTAAATATGCCGAATCGAATATATATGCGTGCTGCGTATTGTTCCAAATTTGCAACGAAACAACAACTGGTCTGACTTTTGCCAAAAACTTTTGCAAAACTTTTGCAACACTTTCACGGCTCCGTCCGAGTCGAGAAATCACCCCGTTGTCTTCCCCGATATTTTCATCGGCTCGCAAAAAAATGGAAGTGAAACTCGCAGCCTGCGGAAGTTCAACTGTTTTCATTCAAAGACGTCGGAAATATCGGCGTCGATTGGAATTTCCCGAAAACGATATAGAACACACTTTGATGTACCAAACTGAAGGATTTGAGAAAGTCGTAACTCGTTTTCAGCCTGTTTTATTTTCTTTCTTTGTAGGTTATGTGTCAAAGGTATGTATACCAAACTGAAGGGTTCGAGAAAGTCGTAACTCGTTTTCAGCCTGTTTTATTTTCTTTTTTTGTAGGTTAAAAAATTATAAAATTATAATTCCAAATAAAATAATAAAAAATTAAACGTATGTTTCTGTTAAATATCTTTCAGCGGCCACTAAAAATTGGAATAATTCAATAAGAATTTTATTATTTGAATAATTTTAACCACGAATGTTCGCGATGTCCCTGTCGAACATACATTACTCATAATTGCGAACAGATTTTTTCCCCCCGTATGAAGCACGCGAGAAATGAAATAAGAACAAAAACTTTAGACGATTATCTTGAATATATTCTTCGTATTGTCACGAAGAATATACCTATTTATCGAACCAAATATTGATGAACTGATATCTAAAAAAAAAGCAAGCTCGATATTCTCATTTTTCCTTTCAATTAGTACAAATATTTTTCTAATCAGTGTATCGCGTTTCACTGTAAAGGTTGTTTTCGTTGGCCACGGAAGATCTAAAAGGACTGCCGTGATCTGTTGTCGAAGGAACGAACGAATCGCGAGACTCACCGAAAAAGATGATCACGGGTAAACACAGGGAGTAGAGCCACGTTTTCATGCTTCGACCTTCGTTCCCTTTCTCGTTCTTCGTACGCGAGCTCGCACTTTCCAACTGACACCTTCCTTCAGAACCGAGTGCTTTATACGATGTGTATTCGCTTCGTTCATCTTCCGGCTCGCATCGTTTTCACTGCGCTAATAGGGAAAATGTAGACCAACGTTTGCTCGCGTTTTATTTCAGTGGAAATGCGAGATCTTTGATTGAAAATTGGAGGAAACGATTTTTGAGAGAGAGAGAGAGAGAGAAAGATAGAGAGGAATGGTAAGTTGTCTTTGGCGAGCCAAACGAACGATGATGCAACAATATGTGGATAAACTTATTGTTTATTATTTCCGTTTCGATCCGATCTGTTCTTGGTGGGCTGCAACTACGACTGAAGTGTAAAATTTCCATTAGAGAGAGACATTAAGGTAAAAGAAAATCTTTATAATTCAATGGAAGGCAAGCTTCTACTTACGTATTTTAAATCTCCAAAAATACGAAGTACAATGATATTTCATTTGGAGATATAATTAATGGATCTTTTTTCAATCATTTATTTATACATTATTATATTTTCACCACTTTGGCGAATTCTGGTGTGTAACAAGGGAGGATTATTTTGGGGATACAAACACTTAATTTTAGACTGAAGCATAAAATTTCCATCGGAGATATTAAAAAGTAAAAAAGAAAAAAAAAAGAACAGAAGAACTTTATAAAAGTTTGTATGGTAAAGTACGAAGAATCATTTAAGTCTCTAAAAATATACTGTTTATCTACAAGATATCTAAACAAAAATCATCAATTGGTAATTTTGACCATTTTGACCATTTTGACCATTTTCGTCATTCTTACCATTTTGACCATTTTGGTCATTTTTACCATTTTGACCATTTTGGTCATTTTGACCATTTTGACCATTTTGATCATTTTGACTATTTTGGTAGTTCTAGTGTTAACGTTGGCCAGTAGAAAGCACACGTATTAAGCAACCTCGTCGGTGTAGTTAGTTCATCTGTTCCAGATGACGCGCGATTCAAAGATATATTTAAAAGAATCACGGGATTCCGTTTGCACAAATCAGTGTCAACGATGGACGTACGTGACGGCTCGTTATCTTCATTACGTTGGAAACGAAATGTTATATTTCCCGCGTGATTCGTATTCTTCGTTTCGAAATAGAAAACTGGTCGGAGATGGTCTTGACAGACAGCTTTAATTAACTGTCATCGTGAACTGTACGTCTCGGAGAATTGCGATTTATTACAAACAATTTCGCAATTTTTCTAAATAATCGCGTCTTGTATACCGTTCTAAATGTTATATTATTGTGAACCCGCCTATTCCAGAATAAGTGAATTTTTTGCATTTCTATAAATGAAAATTTAGCTTTCCAATTTCTTTTCTTTCGTTACTACTTTCTTTAATTTTTTTTTCTTCTTCGAGTTAATGGCTTCCTCAATGTCGAAAAATTCACTTTCCATGGCCAGAAGGAAGATTGAGAACCACTGCTGTGAACTTGTTCGATGCGATTGTCGCATTTGGCGAAACAGTTTTCAGTTAATCAAAGTAGACGCCTCCTTACGTCACTGCTTTCATCCGACGACGAGCTGCTTTTGCAGCCTGAAAGAATAATGTTGTCAGCCGACGACAAGTCGTTCCGGTCGAACGGAAGAGAAAGAAAGGAGAGAGGCGCGTGAACGAGAGATGGGCTAGGCGATGAAAGCCGGCGAAAGCGAATCACTTTCAGTCAAGTTCGGTGACTGTGACCTGGTGACACCGGCATGCGGCACCACCTGAAGCCCCTTCCCCCGTGTCGTCCTTCCTTCTCGAAGGAGGGGTACTCTAAACTTAGCCACGGACTCGAGGAAACTCGACTCGTATTCAGTGCAAAACCTCAGTTTCTTCACAGCCTATTCTTCACTGCTGCTCTCCCTCTGTGTGTGTTCTCCCTTACGCTCAACACGTTCGGTTTCAAATTAACGTTTGACAAATATCTCGGAGAATGGCGTACAGCTGGGACAATCGGGTAGATTTCATTGTAAGATTTCTTTATGGTTAGTAATAAAGCGGTTCTATTTTCAATGGAATTTGCGTGGCCGTACCTTGGCAAATAACCTGTTGATTAACTCGGCGCAAAGAGTGATAACATCATCGCTACCCCAAGTCGAGAGCACGTTTATCAAAGTGGTCCAGTTATCCACAGAAATAGATGTGTGATTCGTGTGAAATATGATAAATCCTTTCAACAAAATGTGTCATTTTTAACATCGATAAAATTCCTGCAATTTGTTTCTCACCAAATGTCAGAAGAGTAAAAAGAGTTTCGTACTTATGTTCTAGAAAACTATGCTCTAGTTAGGTTAGAACCGGCTAACTGGCGGCTCGCGGGTCTTTGCCCCTACTTTGCTAGCGCTACTCCGCCCCCCCCCCCACGCCCCNCACTCTCCCACCCGATGCAGTGGAGGGGGGAAGGGGGGCGGAGCGATGAGGAAAGTAGGGGCAAGGGTCCGCGGGCCGCCAGTTAGCCGACTCTGCTCTAGAGGACGAAAAAATAATTCTGTTCTGGCTTCGAGGCTGTCATGCTTGTTTAGGATGTAGGTTGATTTCAAAGTATACCATGCCGTCGGTTGCATGCAATCGGTTGATGCCAAATTTAAGCTTAGCTCCAATTTGTCTTATGGAACAATCTGTTCGATGTTTCTCAAGCGTTTGTTTGATATATGCACGCCCTGACTGCGTGTAAACGACACATCGTTAACAATTTATATGATGTTCTAACAAACATCTAAAAATCACAAAATCTAATAATAACAGTAATAACAATGGCAATGACCTAACCTGTTCACGAAGAAAAAGAAAAAAACAGAAGTTTATTCATAGTTGTAGTTCACTCGCGTATACGTAAATGAAATTGAGACTAAATGAAGAGTTTTACAAAAGTTGATTTTACGATTCGAAGATTTAAAAGATATCGATAGTTGATAATGAAGAAAATTCGACGACTCGAAAGTCGAGAGAAGTCGATGACTCGAAGTCGATAATCGATCCAATCGAGCAATCGATTAAAAATTTCGTCACGATTGTCATCTCCGAGTATAAAATACGATTTGGATTAGACGTGCACGTGGGGCGACGAATGTCGACCTTTGCCAAAAAGCGAAATACTTGGAACGCGTCCAGCTGCACAATGACCAGATTTCCTTAAAAATAAATTGGCACGATCCGATTGATTAATTGGCCGCATGTATTGACTTTTGCGCTTCCTCGCGATCACCAACTCATTAATTTCACGATATATTTGCGTTACACAGACATAGACAACAATGGCATATTGGAGAAGCACGATTTCGAATGCATGGCTCTCAAGATGACCTTAATCGAGGGGAAAGGAGAGTTCAGTTACGGCCGTTATCAGGAGAACCTGCACATTATGCTTTCCCTGTGGGAAGAAATCGCAGAGCTTGCCGATTTCAACAAAGTAAGACCGGTATACAGGGTGATTCACGTAACTTGCACACCTGTGCAAATAACCTTTAAATTATGCGTCCAATGAAAAATTGTTTAATACAAAAGTTGTATGGTTTTAAGAGATGCAAAATATCGCGTATCAACTTTTTATAGGTTTCGAAATTTCCGACGTCATCTTTATCTTTTTTAACTGGACTATAAATTATTTTCATCATGAATTGACAATCTGATCATCAAATGATTCTATACAGTTTTCATTCTCGATAATTATCTCCTTAATTATCATTAGGTTTCGGTTAATACCGTATGTTTACTTGGAATTTAATACTCTTGAAAATTTCAAAACCCACGAGAAAATTGATACACCGTATTTTAAAACCATACAACTTTTGTATCAAACAATTTTTCACTAGACGCATAATTTAAAAGATATTTCAATTAACTGTGTGCACTTTATGTGAATCACCCTGTAGAATGGCTCGTTTTGCTTCTGTCATAAATCTTAATCATTAGCTTTTTTAGGATGTGGCTTAATACTTGTTCACTTCGACTTTAACATTTTTGAGAATTTCGAAACGCAGAAAAATTGATACACCATATTTTAAAAATCGT
>NIPQ01034947.1:0-11642 GCA_002806875.1 Lepidotrigona ventralis hoosana
TTTTTTAATGAAGTCATCGTTTTTGAGAAAATCAAGAAAATTTATCGTACATCAATGACTAATCGATAGAAGATTATTCTCTATCGGCAAAAATAAGTGAAACAAATTCGATTCCAAGAGAATATGATCACTTAAAAATTGATTCAGCAAACGCGTACTCGGCAAAGTTTCAAATAGAATTCCCTCAAAAACGAAGAGTCTTGGGAAAGAATTTTGATTTATCTTCGCAGGTAAAATCACTCCCTCTTCATTATTTACTGCTGACCAAATTATTTCAGAATTCAAATACAGCTAAATTTATTCTTTCATCATCCCTTCCTTGATTACACCTTCAGTACCCACAATACATTCAATACGTTTCATTACTTGACACAATCAACTGTTAAACAAATCGCAATAATTAACGCTTATCCAAGACCGAAATAGAAATCGCAAAGCAAAAAACCACTTGGTTGATCCACCCTCTAAACAAATAACGCGAGAGACTGCGAGGCCAAGCGTGGTCTCGTGGGCTAACTAATTTTTCTCCTTCCACTGACCGACACATAGTCGGATATCTCGGCTAGCCAAACAACTCTAACGTCCCGGCGACGGTGCGACGACGATGGCACTGGAGGTCTGTCTAATGTATCATGGCCAGAGATAGGTGTCGCCGGAATAAAACAGGTAGAAGAGGGGCGGTAAACGCGAGAACGAGTTATCACGGGACAGAGATAAAGAGAAAGGTGGTAGAGTCATGGACCGGATGCTTATCAACGTTATTCACGCGTAGCTGCTTGTATCGTCCCGCAAGCTCCGCCTTCCTGCTTTCGAACCGCTCTTCTTACGTACACGTGTACACCAGCCTGGCATGTACTTTGTATATACGAATATAATGAGGGTGCATGTACCGGTGAACGCCTAGAACGTGGTAGTCGAAACTACGTGGCTCCGGGTGTATAGGGGTCACAGAAGCACGTACCAGCAGCCACCACGGGTTTGCCTCTGTACTTCTCTCTTACACACTCTCTCTCTATCTCTCTCTCTCTCTCTTTCTCTGTATGTGTTCACCCCCCAATCTCTCTGCCACTCGTTGCATACCCGACCCGCACTCTCTACCTAACTGCTACGCTATCGTCACATTCCATTCTGTTTGCGGAAATCTTGCGTGGCTACGATTGTGTTCCGCTCGGTTCGCTTTCGCGTTCGCGTTCGCGCGAGCACCGGCCTCGCGCGAACGTGGTAAGTGCAGCTGTGAAATCTCGAGACGGCAAAGGCTTAGTAACGCCATTTCGAACGCTCGCTGTTGCTGTTGCTGTCGCAGCGACAATCGATGTTGCTCGATGCACCGAGCGAGAAACGTTCCACGGAACCACCACCTCCATCTCCCGCTCCTCACCCCAGGAAATCAGAAACAGCTAGAGATCGCTTTGATCGGACTCGTGTTCGAGTTTCATTCGTGGCAAATGAACCGTGACAAATGAATAGCAGGGTAAAATATAATCGCCAATGCAACGTGTGCATCGCTGGGGCAGAGACTCGAACCGGGAACAGAAAATGGGGAGATAAAGACGAGCCGAAAATACACGAAGTGTACTTTTTTTTCCAAACAAAGGAAAGACGATTCTCGTCGACGCGACACGACGATTACCGGGAAACAACTAGTTGCCGTTACGAAACGGCGACTGGGGAGGAGGAGGGAAGAACGCGAGAATCGAGAAATCGAAGGATCGGGAAAATAATTTCATCTGAAGAATATACAAGGTGTCGCGTATGAAGCTATCCACGCAATTAATTAATTTCCTTTTGAACTGTTCGCTGTAGTGAAAAATGTTTCAAACAAAACTGACGCAAATCTTGTCTAGATGCTTTCGAAATTTCAACGTTATCTTTGGAACGATCCCTGAATGCTCAACGAAAGTAAGATTTAAGCGGCGTTAAATGATCTTGAAATCTCAGAAGCATAACTAGACAAGATCTATGACCACCATAACATATTCCCTTCGAAACAACGTAAGTTTCCTTCGAAGGAGTTTTTCCCTATAAAGAACAGTTTAAGAGAAAATTGCGTAGACAGCTTCGTATGGGACATATATATATATATATATATATATATATATATATATATATATATATATATATATANGGTATAATATATCGATGGCGAGCCATCGTGACTCACTGCTCGCGCGCGGGAACGATTTCATTGTGCCGACGTTGGTACATCGAGAAAACCGCGGCTGGTGCGTCGCGAAATTGAGGCTACCAGGACTTTTCATTGTCGAGGCGTATCCATCCTGCTGTGAAAACGAACGACAAACGGAAACCCGCGGGACGTGTCGCGAGTCGGCGAGAAAAGAAACACGCTTGTAAGATCTCCAGACTCGCGCTCCTTCGACGCGGCGTACGCTTGCCGCGATATACGTTGAAAAGGGAGTCGGTAGTTCGTGTCCCTCGATAAAGAAAAAAAGAAAGGAAAAAAAGAAAGAAAGAAAGAAAAGTCTCTCGCGGCGAAGCTCTTCCGCGGTAAAGCAGACTCCTCGAACGCTACGTAACGTCGCACAGAAACGCGTTGTCGCCGCGTTTTTTTCTTCTCTCTCTCTCTCTCTTTCGATGTATATGTGTGTGTGTGTGTGTGCGTGTGTGTGTGTGTGTGTATCGAGAAATTTCTCCGGAGAAAGGAAAAGAAGGAGAAGAGGCTGAGATACGAGATGTTCGCGAAGAAAGGAGAAACGATCCACTCGAAACACTCTCCGTGAGTCGGTGACCGAAGTCACACTTTGCTATTAACTGCAAAATCATGTGCCAGTCTCAGATGCAACAAATTACACATAGCCCGTGACGCGAGTGTAAAAATCGTGAACGAATTATCTCCTTTCATTATCCGCGTCATTGATTCCAACGAGCTTGTACAATTATATAAAAGAGAAAAATTGATCAAACATAAAGTCACTGTTGTATAAAATAAAGACAGCGTATCAACGATTCCTACCTACCTCTCCCTCCACGGAGAGATTAATATTTTAATATTCGAAAATCTATTGAATGCGTTTCGAGAGTTATAATTAAAAGCGCGCTGTGATAAAAAATTTATTGGATACTCTAAAGAAGCGCCGGGGTAATTCCTTTTTTCTTCGTTTGAAGCGAGAAGTAATTAATTTAATGAAAATGAAAACTGGCTCCTCGTGCTCCCGAGTTTTAACGATATACGCTGCGACGCAGTATCAAGAATTAAAAATTGAATAGCAGGATATATTCGAAGGCAACGTAAACCATTTACGATCGTTGCGTCGTTGATTCGGTTGATTATAGTATTTCGGAAAGTCTGATTATTAACAGACGGAACTACTGACGATCGAAGCGTAAAATTTCCATCAGAAACGTTAAAATAGAAGGAATAGAAAAATTTTGTAATATAATGAACTCCACGAGCTTCTATTTATACGTTTTACGAACAATCATTTAAATCTCTAAAAATACATTTATACGTTTCACGTCCATAAAATTTCCAATGATAGTTTAAATTCAATCGCATCCTGAACATTTCGTGGTATGCAAAAATATTCGCATATTCGATGAAAAATTTTCGACATTTTAAACTGTTATAACAAGATAGAAATTTATAACTTTTAAGGACTTTCAATTTGATTTCAATTCGAAGGGGATTTAACGATCAAAAATATGAGATTTTACGTCTCTTAAAGTCTATGCATTATCTACCGCTTACACACGTAAATTAAACCAATGTCGTTCCGAGATAATTTGATGAAATAATTAGCGATAGATAAGAGACGAGCAGTTTAATTAAATATTAATCAAATACTAATCCAGGTTTCAAAGATCGAACTTACTCGTTAATTATCGAACAACGAATCACTGATGTAAAAACAATCGTGCCAATTGTTTTCGTTTTTAAATTGTAGATGTGGCATTATGGTAATTTTTAATTCAATGCTGTACATACAATATATTACAAGTATAACGTAAAATTAAATGTAACGTGTCAAGCGAAGAGCTTAATTGTATCAATGACAGAGAAACATTATCGATAATTTAAATGTAACTTCGTAGAAAGAGGATCGTATGACGATCCATTTGGTCTAATTTTAAAACGCGAAGCTTTTACTTTGACAGTCGTGAGCACGTACTTTTCAAAAATGTTTCAACGTCATACGAAACAAGGATATTTTCCTTGTCAAAAATTGTAAAAACTTGAATCTCTGAAACACACTCAACAAATTCTTTTCACCACTAGATTCACTATGATCTTGAAGACTGAAGTGTTCCCTTTACATCGATCTTGCTGCGCGATTTCTTTTTTTTATTATTTTATTTAAAATTCAAGAAATTCTAACATCTTGTCATTTAATTCTAATATTTAAAGTTCGATAAAATGACCAAAAAAAAAAAAAATTGTAGAAAAAGTTTTAAGATGTCATTGTAAATAGGAAACTTTAATCTATAAAGTAGTAAATTTAGCTAAACAAATTTTTTTTCAGAAATCATTTGAATTCTCGAGAACTTGGAAAAATGAAATTCCCATCTACTACGCAATGAAAAAATATCTACGAAAAAGACAACCATACGACTGTCAAAACACAGACTTTAAAATGAGGCCAACTTTTTACAAAGTGACAACAATCAAACAATTTTTCATCGACTGTATGATTAGTTTCGTTCACCTCTGTATATTTCTAAAGGCAATCGCACGTGGGTGGATTAATTTTGTTTATATTACCAGTAATTTAACGTATTGGTCAATCTAAGAATCGAAACGTCAGTTCGGTCCGGCTGATATCGACACTTATTATTTACTACTGAATTTCTCCAATATGTCTCGCGAATGATATTGACACTCACTACTGCGCTCCTGCAATATGTATCCATCCGGAACATATACCTAACCTTTTTGCTCGTATGATAGCTTCATTGTTTCGTGTTTTCCAATACTAACCCTGCCCACAGTGTATAAATTTTTATAAAAGATTTACTATTTTTAGTAAAATTATTTTCAACCGAATTTGTATACTCTCATAAATTCAAGAAATCGCAATTATTTATTTATTTGAATTATTCTGCTTCGAATCTGTCGATAGAAAATCCTTAGTCAATTTTAGTGCTTGTTTATTTAAAGAGTGTAATCATACCAACGACAATGAAAAAATGATGATTTGAACTGACGTAACTTCGAAAAAGGAAATCATACGACGATCCATTTCGTTTCATTTTAAAACGTTAAGTCTTCACTTTGACGATTTGTTTTCTTGAAAGTGATTTCACATCATGCAGGAAAATACTCTTTTTCTTTATATAACTCTAGAAGCTCAAACGTAAAGTAAGAACATTAAAAATTTTTTTTCATGACTAGCGATCAGTTTGAAGAACGAAGTCTTCCTTTAATAACGATCTCTTAAAACCTGTTGTATCGAATGTTGAATATTCAGATTTAATAAGACAAAACCTAATCCGCCAATGTTCAAAGTTCAACGAAGTATTAAAAGAAAAATCGTACAGTGCACAGAATTTTAAGTGGTTGGTGTAAAGTGAAAATTTCAATATTCAAGACTGTAGCAGACCTAGTCGTGAAAAAAGTTTTTTAATGTTCTACGAATTTTTACACCTCTCCATTCGCCACATGATGTGAATCATCTTTGAAAATAATAAAGTAGAGTGCTCACGCTTTGAAATGAATATCCAATAATAAGTGGATATTTTCTTCACTCGAAGTTATATCATCTTAAACTGTCAAACAATAAATTTTCATTGCCACTAGCATAATTATGCTCTACGCGCAACATATTATATTTAATTATATATTCCGTTTATAATGCATTACGTGTGCAGAATTTATTGCAATAAAAGTTGCTGTTTAATGAGAAACGAAAGAATTGGTATAATTGTTTTTACGTTCGTGATTCGTTGCACGATTTACTAACGAGTAAATCCGATCTTTACGTTTGAAAGTAATTAACGGGCGTACGCAAAAAAGCTTGGATTAATTAGTATTTAATTAAACTGCTCGTCCCTTACCTACCTCTGCTAATGATTTCAGTAAATTACGTCAGAACGATATCGGTTTAATTTACGTATAAAACTGCGAGCGCGAGATAGTGCATACGCCTCAAGTACATGTAAAATAATCTTACATCTTTGATCGTTAAATCCGACGCTGCTTAAATTAGAATTTTAAGTCCCTTCCCTTAAAAGTCATAAATTTCTATCTCGCCAAGAAAGTGAAGAGCTTTCCGTCCCGGCTACTTCAGAGTGTCATTTAAGCAAGTTGAATACACCTAGAAACTGTAGAAATAGAAATAATATAATAATATATTTCACTATTGTAATAAAATAATAATACAATACAGTATACTCTGCCGTAAAAATACGAATACTATACCATTGGAAAATACCGAGACAGAGGCGCAAAGAAGAAGAGTAAAATAGTTTAATAATTTTTGATACGAGCAAAGGAAGGGAATCCGAGGAAAATCCAAGGGGACATTCGGCGAAAAATTTATAATCGTTTCTTATTTCCCGCGCTTTGTGCTCGCTTCAGCCACTTTGCACAGGAACGACGGGAATAGCTGAAATAATCCTTCCAAAATAATCCCCGCGAGAATATCGAGCAGTAGAAAACGAAGAATCATACGAACACGATTCCGACGTTTTAATTAAACCGTAACAACGTTCGACGAGAAATCACGGGTTTGTCCCCGAGCTGAAGTGGTTGCCGAGCCAAAGAGCAGCGGCGACAAAGCTCCGAAGTTAATCATCCAGAATTGGTGGGCCCCGCGACAAATGCTTTCCAGCGACACAGTAAGGAAAACGTGGTAGCAGCAGCTACGTAAACGTCATTCACCGTGTATTTAATTTGGACGAGTAAGCACGCGTTCCAATTTCATCTTCGCGAAGAAACGACGCGACCTTAAGTGAGCTTAAGTCAGCTTAGGCCGGCTTAAGGACCATGGGACGTCGGTACACGCTGCCGGCTACGCCGTGTCGTTCTCCTTCTACTCGCGCTCTTTCGTATCGATCTGTCGTCGAATGTCCCCCTTTCCCAGCCTTCATTTAAATGGCAATTATCTGAGTGGGGAAAAACTCTTTAAATTAGAAGTTACAGTCACCGTGCCGGCAACGTGCAAATACATCCGAGCCGATTGTTCAGACACTCTCGGAACGAACGGTCTGAAAGAGAGATTTTAATAAAATATTCCAAGTTCTTGTTCTTCCGTTCTTTTTTTTGTCGTTTCTACCTGACAATTGGAAACAACGCTGGGAAACAATTGAGAGTATACTTTTTTCTTTTTTCCTTTAATTCAAGGAATCGTTGAGTGTCACAGGTGTGAGAACTGAAAGAAGGAAAATAAATCTCGTCTTGTGGAACGTTCAAACGATCAATGTATTGTGCTGTCGATATTTTAAGATTCTCAACATTCTTCTAAGTAAGAGATCTTCTGACGATCAATATTGGCGAATAGAAAGAATGGTTAACTTTTAGGGTAGACAGTATTCGACGAAACGTGAAGAAAAGTCCTAATGAACATGGGTCGAAAAATTAATAGTTTCAAATTATGAACGATTTTTTGTTTCGGTTGTGTATAATGTACAATATTATTTCTTCTTTTTTCGATTACAGGAAGTTTTCTGTCGCGTTCCTTTTACATTTCTATGTATCCTTCGTATTAGAGAATTACGTACTCTTTCAAAATTCCCGGATGAATTTCAACTTTTCCACGAACATTTCAACCAAAACAAAAAATCGTTTATAACTTTGAAACTATTAATTTTTCGACCCATGTTTATTAGAAATTTTTTTTTCACGTTTCGGCGAGTATTATCTACGCTAGCAGTTATAAACTTTTCTTTTTACCTTCACCCTGTATATTGATTGCTTGAATCCTCCTTCAACACTTTGAGTGTCAATATCTCTAAATATTATATTTTGTCGAATAAATAAAATATACATACTTGTAAGAAATATATTTCTTACTCTAGAAATTAAGAGTTCGTTATTCAAGTTCAATATGTGTTCAAACGAATCACACAGAAATATACACTCGAAATTTATAGTCTATTCGTTCGAAATCGACATTTATTGCAAATTAATACATTCGTATGAAATAAATATGATCATCGAAATACACTGGGGACCAACAATATAGTTGTGCAATTCTTGATTTTCAATATCGATCTGAAGATCGATAATATTCTGATTTTCAACATTGCTACCTGTGAAAGTAAATTATATAAACAACGAAATATTCATGAGCACGTTTTCGAAATCAGTTTCGTTCACTGGTTGTATAAAATGAATTCGTTCATGTATATAAATGAATATATCCATGTGTGTTTGCATAAAACTTAAATTCGTTCATTTCTTTAACATTTCTTTAACAATATTTATTTGTTCGTCGTGTAAAATGAATTCGCTCGTTTTCTTACATTTTTGTTTACACACATGAATACATTCGTGTAATTTATTCGTTGTTCGTGTAAAACGACGAAATTTATTCATTTCTTTACGTTCATTCCTTGCTTGTGCAAAACGAAGTCATTCGTTTCTCAAATGAACGCATCGACATGAAATGAAAATATAATCACTGTTACGAAACGAAACCCTCTCATTTCAGATATCCAACTTGATTTGGATTTCCAAGTGCATACCAGGGCTTGATGCCATTTCTAGCGATCGTATCTCGCGTGCACGTAATCTGTACAGATTGTCCACTCGACTGGACGATTTTTGTCTTGGTGGTGGCCTCCCCTTGGTGATGATTCACCAAGAGAAAACCATTAGCCCAGGCCAAAAGCTCGAACAAGTTTCCTCCAGAAGCGGCAAGAAACTTCGGATTATCTTTCGCTGGAGCATTTAGAAAGCTAGGGTGGGTGGGGGGGGGGGCAGGGTGAAGCGATTCGCCGCGGCCAGAATAGCCACCGGAACCGGTATTCCGCTGTCAAGAAACCGTAAAATCCCGGACAAATAACCGGTAAACACCAGCTCCTTCGGAGCGTGTCTCTTCTGGAGCGGGTGTTGCCCGGTGTTGGACCGGTTCCCAGTTTCGAATGACTAGAAAACTGTCGATGGTCCGCGAGAGCGCGGCCGGTTAATGCATCGAATTAATTCGGTGCCTCGTATTTTTACAATGAGCCGGCTATTTACGGGGCCGGGGCACGTAGATGTAGGACGGGGTCGCAGCTGTTGCGACGCTAAGCCGAAGCAAGTATGCGGTGCGAACTATGTGCCTAATGGAAGCAATTTACTGGCAGTTCCTGGGGTACGTAATTAGTAATGGTGTTTGGTCACACACCGGCGTTTCCTGGTGCAGCAACACAGGCGAGAAGAACATTCGGCCGATCCATTCGCGTTATTTTATAACGGGCTGGCGCGTCCCAATTAAGTGCGATCGTATTTCCATAATCGCTAATTAACCCAAAATCGCGGTTGTTTAACGAACCATTCCGTTTCACAGGCCGAGGCCATGTCCCTCCTCTTCGCTGTCGCTCTCTCTCTATCTCTCTCTCTCTCTCTCTCTCTTTTTACGGTCGCGTCGTCTGCGACAGCGTAATAAATTGTTAATTAAAAGATTACGTTCGTAATATAACGAGACCGGCCGGTCAACCGTGGCGAGCAGCCCTGACTGGCAGATTTTAACTGGGATCGCTAGCGAGCCGATCGATACCAGCCACTCGAACAACTCGATAACCGAAAGGTTTCACCGGATATGCCAGGGATAAACTTCGAAACGTGAAAGTGCTCGCACGTTTGTGCAATTCGAATAACGACGCGGCGAAGCTACTGATGCGGTCCCCTATTGGCCGGGATCACAACAGAAACGCGATGGCTTCTTCTGTCAAAGGGATATCGACGCAGAGACGTGTGGCCACGCGAAAGTTTTATAACCACCGTCCGAAATGTAAATGTATGTAACGTCAAAGGCGCGACGTCAGAGACTTTTCACTTCGTTGATACATGCAGTGATCGAGTCAATATATTTTCACACTGAGAGACGAAGATATTGGTTTCGTTCACTTAAATCGTTAAGTGGTGTTGAATCTGTAAAATATCATTTCCTATCGCGCAGAGTTTCCCACAGACTTCCCTTCAGCTGATGCTATTTAATCACAATTGATTAAATTCATCGTATTCGATAAAATTCATTATTCATTCAATCGAATTCGGAAGTTGAAACAACCAGAAACTTTTCAGCTTAATCAATTTCCGAGTAATTGAGATATCGAACCTTTTTAAATTTCTTTTATTCTTCGGCACATCCAAGCATGGAAGTGTTCTAAATTTCTCTCGTTTTAACGAAAAGTCTATTTTATTAAAAACAACAACAACAAAAAAAAAAGAAAGAAACGAAATGTATGGAGCGAGTTGAAACGTACTTGAACAATTTCTACCTGTTCTCTAATAGTATCGATTCTCGTGTTGCGCGTGTACCCATCGTTTCAAGCGTCGAAGAACTCCAATTGAACGGTCGTTTATTTACCAACGACTCAGCTCGTCGTGATTTTACAAGGAATTAAACGAATTGAAAGCAGATGTCTTCTTCGGCCACCCTTTGTGGGTGGTGAGTTCTCGCCACGGGTGTGTAGGAAAGTTTCCCGCGTGGCCACTTGTTCTCGATGCAATTCAAATGTCGTCGAAATAAATCAAAAGAATAGCAAGAGAACCCTTCCTCCCCTCTTTCCCGACTTACGGATGATTTCTTCCTTTTTTGAGCCGCTGCGAATCCGCGGTTTAACGTCGCTCCTTCCTTGGAGAATGCTCGACAACGCGATCCCCTCCCATTTTTTCGTGAATTTACGAGCGAGAACCGTCGCGGCGAAGAGGGTGAAACGCAGGGAACACGGCGAACGTGACGTCTCGTTGGATTACGTTGCGTTGACAAAGTCATACCCGAAAGAAAAACCATAACTTGCCGCGGAAGAAGAATGGACACGTCGCGTGCATCAGCGCGCGGCGTGGCTGTGCAAAGTGTTTCTTTGTAAAACTGCTGTAAAATAAAGCGGCGTTTTCGCGGCGGGACAATGAAACAACCGGCCTGGCGTAAAACTATTCGTACGCCGCGTTCAACAAATGAACACACATATACACGCGCGCATACACACACACACACACATACACGTGCACCCGGCAAATTGCTCCTTTCTATTTGAAACAAAAAAGAAAAAAAAAGATGGGAGGGGAGAGGGAAAAATGCGAGTGAAACACGAGAGAGTGCAGAGGAGACAAGAGACACGTGAGAGCGTTGTCGAAGCTCATTCTTGCATTTTGTCGATTCAATCTCGCCGTTGGTTTGTTCTCGTCCCGTTTTATTGCACTCAAGTTACTTTCGAAATAGCTCTGTTTAATTCTCCTGACGAATTTTCGTTAACCTCTTTCTAAGCAGCACTTGCATTTTGTCGATTCAATCTCGCCGTTGGTTTGTTCTCGTCCCGTTTTATTGCACTCAAGTTACTTTCGAAATAGCTCTGTTTAATTCTCCTGACGAATTTTCGTTAACCTCTTTCTAAGCAGCCTTTTCGTTCGCCGACCTTTACACCGAAAGAATTAAGCTCCCGCCATCTTCACGTATTAATATCGCGTCTTAATTACGAATCGAAGGTACGAGAAAACAGAACAACTTTCTCACTGCTTTTATCTTCAAACATGTTCAGAA
>NIPQ01034992.1:0-11841 GCA_002806875.1 Lepidotrigona ventralis hoosana
GATTATATTAGTCAAGTTTGAAATAGTATATATAAAAATTTCAAGGAATTTGTGCCGCAATTCATTATATTAATAAGCCAATGTTTTAATGGCTATTTTCTTTACTAAATATATATTTACAATAAATATCTTGTATAACTTATACTTTTATATAAATTATCAAATTTTAATGTAGTGTCACGATACATCGTGTCTCGTTACAGTGTTGATGAAATTTCAAAATGTTTCATATGATAGTTCGAAAGTTCAAAACACTTTCACGATCCGCAGTTTATAAAAATTAGAGTCAAAATCCCAATATTATGAACCCACTTGCAAACGAGCAAAATATTATGCATAGAAGCAAATGAAGAACGTATATATTTCTCGATGATAAAATTTCTTGTAAGAAGTTTCTTGAGACAAATCCTGTATTTTATTAATCGATCTCGACAGCATAATTTTTTTGTAAGAAGTTCTTTGCGACAAATCTTATATTTTATTAATCGATCTCGACAGCATAATTTTTTGCATGAGAAGTTCCTCGAGGCAGGATCTTGTATTTCATTAATTGGATATACACTTTCATCCGTTCCGAAGATAGCGGCAAATAAATATTTTTTATCGATCGTTGCAGCTTCTTGAGAAGCTTGAGCAAGAATCGATACATTATGTCTTATGTAACGCCTCCGATTGGTAGGCGTAATGAATCGTGATCCAGTGATATTGATTTTCGATTGCTATGCATGTTCATAGTCGTTCATCCTCTCATCACATATTCACATGACAGGAATCAAACGCGTGTGTATATGGCCCGGAAATCTTTATATCCTTTCGAACTAATTAAAGGCTAAACGATGTCACTCGCGGCGATTCTTCAGCGAGGTTACTTTAACGAGGGCGTCTTGATCGCTACCATAGCATCTCGTGTCTCTTAATAAATAATTTAAGATTCTGATTTTTTTTTTTTCGACGTCACTTGCGATCGTTAGAAAAAGGCTCGTTACGTTTTATCCACTCGTTAATTATTGTCAGTTCCTTATCTCAATCGTCGTTGAATAATGTGATAGCTGATGATAAGTTAGAATACACTTCGAGGCTTCAAATATCAATGGAAATCAATTCGTATCGTTTGATCTTGTTTCTTAATTAATTCAATCGTTACTGGTTTTAATTAATGCGCCGTGGTTTTTTTCATGCAAATTCAAATTTTCGAGATTGTCGGTAGATTATTTTACATACTAGGCTTGCATTCTGGAGAGCATAACACTTACAATCAGATTAATCGATTTTTTTTTTCTTGTGTCGTGAATATTCTGGACAGGTTTTTTATTATAAGACCAGCAGTCTCTTAATTAGTAATTTAATTGGAACTTCAAAATCGAATTTTACCAACACCAGTATTGTTACTTATTTAAAAAACGTGACTTTCTTATCCTTTCTTTATGTCCCAATTTGGACTCCATCTATTCGAAATTAACTCTATATTACCATAATGAATTTGCTAATTACAGAAATATCCGACTCGGTAAACAGATTAAACCGGATTATAAACTTTCTTTTCGTTTCTGCAAAGCTTTCGTCCCTTTCGTTTTTTCTAATCTTCGGTGGAACACGAGACGTCATGTTGATCAATCGAACAGACCAAGTTTCTCATAAACCAGAACGCGAAGCAGAGTTAATTACCGGCAAGACATTTCTAATCGCACGTCTATCTCTGCTGGCCACGGTGGCATCGGGAGCCGCAGGAGAGCTGCAATTGCCGCTAGCTGATAAATATTCCCTTCCGACTTACAGGCCACGAATACCAAGGCCAAACGCAGTCTCTACTAGAGATGCGAACAAGTTCAATACATACTTACGAATCAAGTTCGATATCTGAGTTTCACGGATTTCGAATAACGCTTGATAATCGCTCGAAAGTAACATGCTTCCAATGAGTTGCAACGTATTTATTTTTATAGTTAAGTTCAGCGTACACTACATTTCATTGTAATTTAATATGTACATTTCATCAATGTTCAAGTTGAATCTCATCGAGTTCGATTTATATGTTGAGTATGATATTGAATTACGATATTTAATTTATTAATATTATATAATTGAAGTCCGATATTTAATTTATCTAGTCATTTGTTTCGTTGATGTGAAAATATTTCAACAAATACACTTGCAATATAAACAAATTTTCAAACCTTAAAACGAGTATCTATCAGGTTTTGAAAGATAAGTAATTCAATGTTGAAACTTTCGCAAGTAGTACTTAAATCTGATCGATGAAGAAACATGTTCCAACTGATTCCCTGAATGTTTTGCCTAATTAAAAATCATTGATACGTATAAAAGAACTTCTGTTTTAAAAAATTTAAATCAACTTGATCCCATTCACCACTATTATTTTCATTTCCTGAAGTAGACACATAAAACACTTGAAACAATTCTGCTTAAATTGGACGTAGGTACTTATAATTATAGATTCGAACCTATCGGTGATGCTATCTCTAGTTTTTAAGATACTACTTGTTCAACGAGAGAAGAATACGTTCCCACGTGAAAGAAGAACAGCCATGAATTCGGCCACCCATTAGCAATTATCTGCCTACGCAGAGAGCCGATGATTTCGGCGCGAACACCGCGTGAAAATTGCGGAATGCACGACGCTGCTGGCCTGACGCCATACAACCCCTCTCAGATTAATCTTCACGATCTTGATTGCATCGAACGATTATACCCTTGCTACCTGTTGCACCTCCTTCACTTGGAGTTACGAGCTCGACATTCTTCCGTTCACCGGGTTCAAGCTGGTTTTAACAAAAAATCATGAACGCTTTGGGAAAGATTTTGGAGAAAAAGCGGGGGAAAACGATATCGAGTGTGTTTCAAATTTCGTACTAACACTTTCTCAGTAGATTGCAGATGCACTTGTGGAAAATTGTAAAGTGCAAAAATGTCAGAAATAAAATCTGTAGTATATTCGATTCCTCTAGATTAACATGAATATATATTTGTATAGATATCCTCATTTTGCTGATAACAAATTTACAACAAAATATACTTGAAAAAGATGAATTGATTTGTTCTTCAAGAACAAAAGTATGAAAAAAAACGAAAAATAAATACAGAAAGAAGATAGAAGAAACTTGGAGAAAGAGCAAGAAAAAAATTGAATACATAAAACAAAAAAAGAAGAGAGAGAGAGAGAGAAATAAAAGAGGTAAAGGGGGTAGGAAGAAATCCAAATCTGTCCCAATTCATTTCTCTCTGCAAGGATTCGTCAATTTTCCAAGTCAATTTTCGCGGCAGGTGCTACTGGATCTTATGATACTTCGTTGGCCCCCTTAGGCTCCTTTCTCGTCCCCACTGTTCACGATTTTTGGCGACTCGTTCGGCAGAGTCGTTTGATCAGCACCGCTCACAACTCTCCAGGTACACCGCAACGATAATTATTATCCTTGCGTAACCAGCCTCGAGGCGAGATATCCCTGTACCCGTGGCTCTTCAGAATATGCGCTTCTTCGTTCGTATGACGAACGCTCGTACCGATATCTCGATCTTGAGGGAAGCCAAAGGAAACGTTGCCAACAGGTAATTTTTACGAGACGTTGGTTATTGGGAATAGGCTGTGTGTAGTTAATCTGATATATTTATTAATTATTCGTCAACTTTATGCATTGCTACGATTTTTTATGTTACGATCGATTAAAGAAAAAATTTCGTCTCAAAAAGAGGAAAGACATTCATACAAATTCATATTTTTAAAAATATGATTAAAAAATATAATGAAATGGGATTTAGATAGATCATAGTTTCATTCATACTCTATTTTGAAACAAGATACAAAGTATTCGTGACAAAGAGGCCTATCCTAAAGATGTCAATAACAAAATTTTCAGGATTAAATATTACAGCTAAAATACTAACGACACCTCGATATTAAAGTTATCTCGATATTGACAATCTCAAGACGTCTATATTAGAAAATAAAAAATTACCAAGCGATATAATGAAACTGTCCAATAAATACAACCACGAATAACGTTAACCCATGTAAATTTGTCCATTTCTCAGCTTTCGTTTCGAGAAAAACTGTAAAGAAATCAGCGGCAAGTCACCCGGCAGTTTCGTTCGTTTAATTTTCGTATCACGAAATTTACATCCGGTTACCCGTGGCGTTCTACATACCGAATCGTTAGAACGATAATATATCCGATCGAGTAAGGGATATTAACGATAGTTTATTGCTCCGCGCGCAATAGCCGCCCATACGCGGGCGATCGCTCGCGCACGTCCACCGGAGCGGATCAGCATTCTTGGATTTCCTCTTCGAACACACCGCGTATCCGCACGCATCGCACGCGAACCGAACAAGCAAAAATAACGAGCAGCTAAACGCGATGTTCCGGGTCAGGTACCTTAGTTAACCGAACATCCAACGAGCCGATACACGTACCACTCCCGATGTTTCTATTGGCATTATCTCGTAAATGAGGTTACGATCTTCAGTTCGTGTTAGTTGGAAACCGTTCAAACCATGGAATTTATGGCAATGAATTTTTTCGTTTAACCCATCAAGGACCAAATTCAACATTTTAACGCAATGTTTTATATTTGCAATTATTTCCAATCAGTTTGTAGTATGTATCATCAAATCATTACGAATGAAAACCGTGTTCAGAAGGGGTCTCTTCTTCAGAAGAGTTCTGCCAGCATTGCAAGTCGCACCAATTAAAAGGGATTAAGTGCTCGCTCAAAAAATCAAAAAACGGAGTATTTTAATATAAAATGCACACATATAAGTTCCAGTGTGTTCATACAAGAAGTATAGTCTTGTGACTTCATCCACAATCTTCTGAACTAACCTTCCAAACAATCAGTAAATAAAAACCTGTTAGAAACCTCTTTCGAATTTTTATGAACCACTTAACTGCACAAGCTCTTCTATGTTTCTCACCGTGAACCAGCGATTAAACAGAAATGTTCTTATTCTCGAAGGCTCAACGAAGCAGCCAGGGAAACGTAAAAGAGGCGCGGAGGGGTTGGGGGGTTGGGAGGAGAGGAAGAATTAAGTTGGAAACGGTGGAACGGTGGCATGCAGCAACACGTAAGCTATTTGCAGTCGTCGTCCAATACCTGATGGCCTGAGGGCTGCCGGAAATGGGTGGTATCACCCGCTACCACCGACGTCCGCCTCGTTTCCTCCTTTTTCGTCGGTGTGCTCGTAGCACACGCGATCTGGTCGCGGCACACGAGGCCGGTGTGTACCTGTTGCTGCGGCGGCGTGCAGCCGGTCCCTGGCTCCTTCTTGCTCGTAAAAGCAGCCGGGTACAGGATACGCCGTAGGAAAAAGGACCTCGAGGTGGAGGATTTCGTGGAAGTCAGGCCGGCGAGAAACGTTAAAGTAAATCGTCTCGTGTTTAACTTCTTTTACTTTGGAGGTCGTTTCGCAATTTTCTGGTATTAGTAATTTTCTCTCTCTGTCGGTCGTCGTAGATCGGAAATAGGGATGGGATCAAGTCCAATATGTACTTACGAATCCGAGACGAATTATCGATATCTATGTTTCATGGTGTAAGCTTCGAATACCTTACGTGAAAGTAAAGATACTTCGACGAGTACACTCACGATGTATCAGTTTTTGAAAAAGTATTTATAAGTACCTGAAAGTACCTGTATAGGTTTCAACGAACAAGTAGTACGATGTTTTGTAAAATTTGAAAATTTCGCAAGTCGAATCTTGAAAATCGTTAGAAGATCGTCCGGAAATCGAACGTGAATGTGATATATCGATACACGTGTAATTCATTTTCTGTGTATACGGTGATTGCTCAGAAACATTTACATCAGTAAAGAAATTATTTTCCTGTGCGCGACGTTTGAAAATTGTATATACAGAAAATAAAAAAATCTTTCCTAAAGGATGTATCTTCTTTATTATCAAGTTGCAGTTTGAAACGATTTTCTCAAAACAAAAGATTGAAAACTACGAAAACGACGAGAACTTGCAGTACCTCGTTACATCAGGAGAGATCGTAAAGATAGAAGATAAGTATAAAAATTGGAATATTCGAATCTACCTGCGAGGTACTCGATCCCATCGATTCAATCGAGAACCGATTGATGAGACGAGAGACGGTTGTGCAACGCGAAACGAGTATGAAATGGAGAAAAGTCGTTCTACGCGAGAAAGAAGTGCAAGAACTAAGCCGTACACCCGTTATAATCTTTTTCGTCGTGCGTATACAACAATTACTGTAATTATCAGTATCGTAGGCGCCGCGATGGTAACAATGACGGCTAGACGCAACCAGGAATCGATGTTATACATTGGTTCCCTTGCCCTTATCGTTATCTAAATTCGCCAGCTAATAAAATTTGAAATCTCAGAACGTCCTGGGTGGTAACAACTGAATTACTGAGATGAAGCTTCGTTACCTCTTTTCAAGCTCGTTAAATCTACCAGCAGAAGGAGCTTCTCCAATGCAACGCCCGTCGACGAATGTGTATAGGTACTTGTTCTTAGGTTTGATCGTTGCGCTCGTATCAACGTTTCATCATCGTTTGCTTCGCGTCGATTGCTTTCGGAGAAGCTGATACTCGATCGGGGTTGTTAAATGAAACGATGGGAAAAAAGACGCTAATGAAACGCAACGTGATCTAGAGAAGCTCGCTGGCTGAAAGAAGAATGAATGCTTGTTCCTTCCTAATCCTCTAGTGTATCTGTCAGACAGAGTCATACGTTTTTGTTTAGGTAAGTTTATATTAAGTTTTGTTTAGGCAACTTCTAGTCAACTTTTAATCGAATCGGTGGATCTTCAATTGTTCAAAATTGTTCGTGTAATTTCATCGAAAAACCAGATCAGATAGATTAGAACGAAATTCAACAAGAAACTTTAAAGACAGTCATCCAAAGAATTCTGCGCTTGGTCCAATCAGTTATTTCGCAACAAAGCGGATATACAAATCTAAGATTTAAATGTTTCCATTTAATTGACGATTTTATTAAAAAGTGATTGTACTATGATATCATCAGCACATATTTCATCTGGATTTGCTGATTCAGTCAGGTGTGCAGCATTCTCATCTTTTCCCGCATCAATATCCCGCAAGAAAATGTCGCAGCATTGCAAACAGGACTTTAAATCGAACGTAACGTTTAGCGCGGGTAAAATTCGCGCGTAATAGCACGCACGACTCACGAAGAGATACCAAGCAGAATCGCTAGTCGCGATGAGAAACATTACGGGGGGAAACGACGAAGCGGAGGGTAATAAAGGAAAAAGGAAGATCATCGGCCGTCGTTTCGCCGACGAAAGGACCTCCGCGTCCCGGCCGGCGTTCAGCTGCTTTGACAACCACCATAAACTTCAGAGATCCTCTCCGGCATGGGTGAACGTACCGCGAGATAATAGCGGGCCGCCTCTCACGGCACAGGCGTTACATCTATGATAGCGAGCCCCTTCACTTTGCTTCTACTGTTTTTCGGTTATCACCACGGCAAGCCATCTTTTATCCTTTTAAACGCGGCAATTAATTCGAGCCACTGGCAACGCGGATCTTTCCCGCCAAGCGGAAGATAAATCACTAATTCATGAGGCGTGGATAAATTTTTGGATGAATAAATTTTGGGTCGAAGGGTGGAAAATTGAAAGTTTGAGAGAAGACAGACAGAGAAAAAATTCCAATGATAAATATTCTTTCCTCGCAATTTGAAGAAATTGAAATACCTATAATAAATTTGATAAATTACTGACTTTTTATAGATTCACTATTTAATTTGAATCCATTTCAGTTTTAATAAAATTATAAAAATGAATGGGAGATTTTTC
Organism: Lepidotrigona ventralis hoosana; assembly: GCA_002806875.1. Taxonomy (NCBI): domain Eukaryota; kingdom Metazoa; phylum Arthropoda; class Insecta; order Hymenoptera; family Apidae; genus Lepidotrigona; species Lepidotrigona ventralis. Next base: position 7,806 of record NIPQ01034992.1, read on the forward strand.
AACGAATAATAACGAAAAGCATTCTCATGCTTCTTGATTATCAACAGCTATCATAAATAACGGATTAACTAACGTCAATTTGTACGAATTCAATCTAATGTGAAAATTATATCGAAATGCATGGAGATTTATAAATACGCGCCAATATAATTATAATAAAAGTATTTTCATCTTTCTCGATCATCAACAGCTGTTGTAAAGTTCTCCGATATCTAGTTGGAACACGTACGTGAAATACACTGGCATCACTTCTGGATAACTACTGCCTTGGGCGTCGTGGTACAAGTTTCTTTCACGCCAACTGCTCAAAGCGTCCCGATTCCACCTACAGAAAGCGTTAATAGGAATGTCTCCATTGGTCCGAACGGTATCAACCGCGATAATGCGATACCAACCTGATATCCGGTCGTTAGTAATGGCGTGCCCAGAGGAACATCGACTCGATAAAACGTCGTTTCTACGCTCTCATGTTACCAAGAACTAATCAATGAGTATTCACGCAGCACGATTAAATTTCTCACTATAAAATTTCCTTTAGTATCTGGTAGCCAAATAGAATAAATCAATCTTCCCTGCCATAAAATTATCATTCGCCTTGCTGCTCACAGTCAACTTTGAAATGGCATTAATCATCTGTCGATAATACGATTTAAAAATGTATAAGAAGTGCTTTATATTTTTCAATCTAGAAATAATTTTAATGCTCTTCAATTAAGATTGTTTAAACACGATCTTTTCAGAAATCATTTCTACGTCCTTTAAAAATTGAATTGCCTCTATTGGTTATATTTTACTTTCCGTTACTTCGTTGCTCATATTTTTAGATTCTTTTAGGTATCCTACGTGCCAACGCCTTGATAATTTAAGGATGATACATCATGTATCGTGTGTATGATCGAGAGTAGAAATTGACCAAGAACAAACTAAAAAACGAATTTATGCAGAGGGTAAAAATTCCAGTATTTTGGAAAATTCTTAGAAAATTAAATCTCCGTTGCAAAAGTAAACGAGATCTCTCGGATGTGCGAAGAGATAATCAATTTCCGCTGTCTTAACGGTACTAAGAATTTGATGTTTCTGAACGAGACGTGTTTCGTCTAAAAGGCTTCGGTAAAACTTAACAAAAAAGCTACTTCTGCTTCAAAATCAGCGATAATTCCGTTTTCTCATTCAGCCACGACGAATCTCCTTTAACGCGCTTAATGATTTCTAATGGATCTCCTCGGCCTAACCGTGTTAATGTCCGTTTCCGCGTCAACCGACCAGCAAAATAACTGACAGCCGGATCTCTCCCTCGTCGTTTCTCGATCTCTCACCGATGCTAATGATAATGGTAACAATATAAGATTCTCGGGATGGCGTGATCACGGCCACGCTGAATTCTTCGGTATTGCGCGTGTTCGTAGATCTAGGGAACTCGTGCACCTAGGTGCGCCACGAGGATAAAAAATATTCCATCGCTGTATATCGGTAATCGTCTAATTCTCTTCTGAGTCTCTCTTTTAACCTTTTTTTCCCCATTTCGTGGTTATGCCTTCAAGCACGCGTCGAGGATAGAATGAACAGTGAAAAGAGAAACAGTTCGTCGAATAGAAAACATCAGGTTTCACGTTCGTCTGCCAACTTTTCTACATAGAGTGACAGTCAGAAGTGAGTACATACGTAACAGAAATGGAGTTCGTGTAATATTTATATTGTACAATTATCAAGACTGAGATTGTAGTACGATAATATATGACATTTATAGAGGCACGTATAAAGATAAAGAATATAGAATTAGATGCAACAAATTTTGTAAACACCACGAATATATTCTAATGCAATGAACAATATGAACATTATAATGGTATGATATTTTTGGAGTAGGAGGATTGTTAGAGACTCGGATATTTATAAAATAAAATTCAGCTGCAAGTATGACAGAAGTTGCCAGATTCACACATTCAAGTGCAAAATTTATATGATTGGAGACTGTTAAGGTAGAACGCTCCATGATAATTAATTATTAATTACTGTCTCTAATTTTGTCCAACTAATTCTTATCATCTCCGTCTCCAGATTATTAACTTACTAGTAGTAGAAAATTCNTTATATGATTGGAGACTGTTAAGGTAGAACGCTCCATGATAATTAATTATTAATTACTGTCTCTAATTTTGTCCAACTAATTCTTATCATCTCCGTCTCCAGATTATTAACTTACTAGTAGTAGAAAATTCCTAAGAAACATTAGATAAAATTGCCAAGTGCCTTCANTCCTAAGAAACATTAGATAAAATTGCCAAGTGCCTTCAAAAGGTATTCACTTTTAATTCTCACTGTACGCACAGTGCCCGGTACGAATGTGCGTGGCTTCAAGCCGGTATTACACGTCCGTATTACGCGTAATGATAGGCCAGGATGGTTCCCATTAACGCTTGGAGCACCCGCGTTTCTACGGTGATCGGCCTTCCACCGAACGGCCACCTAATTACATGGGACAATGTGGTAAGGGGTGGGGTCCAGGCTCCTCGTACGTTTGCTTTACTGCCGGCGATTTCTCCAGTTTTATTGAACGAATGACCCTCCTCTCCCCGTCGTTCTCTTCTTTGGCGTGCGCTCCCTCCACGCGGAGAGTTGCTCTCCTCTTCTTCGTTGTCGGCGGCGGCGATGCCGATTCGACGCACGGCCATCGAAGAACAGGTTGCAGCGGCGCGAGGTGGCTGTAACATACTCCCTGCCGTTTCGAACCCACGTTTTCAAACACGTCGATGTAAATATAGCTCTTTATACCAGGGATCGTTTGGTAATTGTCGCTCGACCGTCGCGGACAACTTTGCTTATTTCAGACAACGTTCAGACTGTTCAAAGTATCTGGAAGTTTCTCTAGAAAGTATTCGCTGCTTCGTGAATTTTCCTAAAGAGCTGCTGCTCCTATGTTTATAGGACTCTGGAAATCTTGGGGATACGTATATCTCTGGGAAAGTCAATTGAACAAAGAGAAAATCATAAAGTCACAGAACGTGTAAAGTAAAGTAAGTAAACTGAATTGTTTGGTAGTAGATTAAAAGATATCCGGAACTTTTCTCGAAATCGTTTTACTACTGGTTAGATCAATTTTTAGGAAGTAAAATTGGTGTCAAATTCTTAGGTTTCTAGCAAGTCTTTCGGCGCTTTTGATTTTATGAAATCGTCTGATTTCTTATAAGTATTTTTACTATTTCATTTAATGTTCAACAAATCTCTCAGCACAACAACAAATCTCATGATGAAGTGGCACTTTTTACTTTCGTTCGTAGAACATGTCGGAATTCCGAGAAAAAAATTTCTCAATTTCTTTCAATCTGCTTTCCCCTCGCAATATTACGGACAGGCATATCGGATTTTATGTAACTGCATACGATCCATAGCTAATCTTGCCAGCAAATTATCAGCGTAAACGAGCGCGCATAAAGAAACAGGAGACAATTCGCATGTTGTATGCAAAGGGGACGTCAGAAATTTACGACGACATCGTTAAACAACGCCAAGTTGATTCCATTGTCTTCTATGTTAATTGGTAACTATCCTACAGTAATATCTATGTTCGATCGAAGATCGTTGGCACGTCGCTTCGAAGAGGCTCGAAGCTACTCCCTGACCCTACTTTGCTTTCGTGACGATCATTGTAACCAGGTAGCACTGCTGGTCGTCAAAGACACCTCGGTTATTTATTCATCTCTATGCAGAATTAAGCGTTCTGTACATTGTTCGAATATTGCAATTACTGTGAAATATAGTATTATTACGTACTATGAATACTACAATTCGAATAAGTGAAACGCGCACAATATCGTTGTTTAATAATTATATTTTTCATATTTTTATGAATAGAAGGGAAAAAATGGAACAATAGGCGAACATATTTTATGTACTATAGTTTTGATATTTTATAAAGTACTTTTTTTTATATATTGTATGCATTCTATTTTTATTTAGAATACAATGCGATCTAATAGAACACTGTTTATATAGACTCCGTTTATTTGAACCAAATTCAGTATATGATTAACCTTTG
>NIPQ01035014.1:0-11615 GCA_002806875.1 Lepidotrigona ventralis hoosana
CTTCACAAACTAAATATATTAAAAATTGTTTAAAAAGTTCTATCATCGTTTAGTATGATCTTTCATAAAACTGTTTAATGGATCTTCAAGATTTTTTTTCTACGATTGAATTTTTTTACATTTTATCCTGAATAAAAAAAAAATAGAGCATAATGTTAAAAATTAATATTTCTTAAAATGCTTTAAATCTTATACAGGATGCGGCTTTTAAATGAAAATATATTTGCTGTATTTTTGTTTTTATAAAGAAAATGCATCTTAAAATGCTTTAAATCTTATACAGGATGCGGCTTTTAAATGAAAATATATTTGCTGTATTTTTGTTTTTATAAAGAAAATGCTCGAGATAAAGTTGCACTATTTTAAGGTGCACATTCACTGAAGGTGAAAAGAATTATTTTCAAGATCACTTTAAAGTGAAAGTAATGGACTCATATCTTTGTCGATCTTCTTATGGGGATTATTATTATATAAAAATTAAAATTTAATTATCTCAATAATCATTTCAAATAGTGAAAAGAATTATTTTCAAGATCACTTTAAAGTGAAAGTAATGGACTCATATCTTTGTCGATCTTCTTATGGGGATTATTATTATATAAAAATTAAAATTTAATTATCTCAATAATCATTTCAAATTATTTAATATAGAGAAATTTTTTTCGGAACGAACCATTTATTAAAGAAATTGAATTTTAAATATTAAACAGTATGGATATCTATTGGAGTCAAGCAAACACAATGATCTGACATTCAATGTGCGAGAATTAATATAAAATATAAAATAGATATGTAGAATGATTTTGTAAGATAAATTATATAACTAATGTATATTCGGAAGAATTGCAGTTAGTCCAGATCGTTCGAAAGCTCTCATTGAATTATCCATTCAATCCCTCCTGCTGATCATCGTTTTTTTCTTTTTTTTTTTTTGACATAAAGCAGCAGCCCTAAGACCTCTCTTCTAAGAACCGTCCATGTTTGTGTTTGACCTACCACGTGGATACTACAGAATTTATTTACAATTTTATCAAAAATTTAATATTTTTGCATATTTTATTAAAATTTTATTACGATTTCAAAATGATATATTCTCCTCGAGTACTGCTCATTCTCATTCTCTTTCCACTTGTTTTCATCACGATTGTCATTGAGCAGAATAACAAATGAAAAGCGAGTTAAAGGGACAGTTTAGGATTTCCTGACAGAAGCGTAGTTGCCAAATTTAAAAATTGAACATGATTGCCACATTTTTATTCTATTGTCTTAGAGTCAGGTATTCGGTCGAGCTCGATCAAAATTATCTGATCAGATTCAACTCCGAAATATCAAGTACTCTCACCCGGATTTCAACAAATTTTTAAAATAATTAAAGATGCAATTCTTATCATAACTTCGTAAAAAGAATCATGTTACACTTTACTTGATTTTTTTTTCTAAATATAAAGCTTTTGCTTCGATCACCTTGAACCGTTGTTTTGTTGAAGATATTTTTATATTATGTAGCAAGTGAGAAATTGAAGAAATTTCTATTCTCGAAATTTGTAGAAATTCAAACGTTTCTAAAAATATTGAGAATTTTTTTTATGACTGGAAATCCATCATAGAAAATTTAAATTGTTTTCTTTCAACGATATCTTAAAACTTGCTGTAAAGAAATTCGGTGTATGTATGTATATAGTGAGGCGGACAAGCAATTCAATACGAGCTCTCGAACGATTCGCACGAACCGCAAATCTTCTTAATATATACAATTTTATAATTATTCCTTACGTACAACTTTTTTCGCTATTATATTAAACTGTGATCATTAGGATGATCATTAGAGGATGAAGTGTTAGGATTTCTCGAATTTTTAACATTATATTAGTCTGTACATTAGTAATGTTTATAATATTATAATACGCAGAATTTACTATATTTTTTAATTCTCTAATATCTCAAAAAATAGTCGAAGCTAAAATTTTGTATTTTAGTTATTCTGCCATTTCTCTATATAGTTCTTTTAAATATCAGGCGATTCTCCGGGACGGAATTACAGTCCAATTAGTTAAATTTCAGTACAAAATAAGGATATTATTCCAATTGATCAGCTCCTCTCCTCTGAGATGTTTGCTGAACTCGAAAATTTAACTGTTTGGAAGATAATTTTGCGATACCTAAAACAAATCTTGTGGCTATTTTTTGAAGATGTTAACAGTGTTGCTTTTTGAACCTGAATGGATGTAGTAATCTTGTATACTCGATTTTTGAAATTGTAAGTTATATTTTAAAGTTGTAAGTTATATAAGAAAATAATGTAATGTGTATCATTAATTTTGTTTTATATAAGAAAATAGTATAATATTTATTTTTGAGATAATAATGTATCAATTATTTATATAAGAAAATAATGTATTGCTCATTTATCTCATGCTTCATATAAAGAATATTGTATTGCAAAATAATTTCTCTACGGAAATTAAAATTGAAATATGCTCATTTATCTCACGCTGCATATAAAGAATATTGTATTGCAAAATAATTTCTCTATGGAAATTAAAATTGAAATATGAAATAGAAAAAAAAATAGATATATTCTAATACATCGGCTTGTTTCTTAAAGGAGAAGAAGAAAGATAAATTTGATTAATAAGATAAATTAATAAAATATAATAACGTGGAGTTACTTCCGAATTCTATACTTGTTTCACAAAATCATCGATGAGTCTTCGCTCGATAATATATTTCTTATCAATTTTATAAAATTCTATCATTAATATTAATTATAATATTAATTACATCAATATTCTATTAAAATTCTAAAAATACATATGATGAAAAATATATAAAATGTTTTGGACATGTTCTGATACTTCAAAAAACATTCTTAATGATAATTCATAAGTAACTAAATTTTAAATGATCATTGTTATTTTGTCCCCATTTATTAGAGAATATTCTTATTTGCTTATATTATAGAAATAAATTTCTTTCAAATTTTTAGTAGTTTTATTATATTTACGCAGTATATTAAGTATGACGAATGAGATAAATATTATTATATTTGCCTACTAAAAAATTTTCTTATATTATATTATATTGTTTACGATAGCAATAAACGATAGTAACAAAAGCAATCAATTGCTGAGAATTGCTTTATAAAAGCAATTTCTAACAAAGTAATTTCTTCGCCTCTCCTCTCATCTCAAATCTTTACCATAAATTTAACTCAAACAAATAAAGAAAAATTAGAATCACGTACATGTATTTTGAGGTGTATTTCTTTGTTAATTGTTATTTATCAAATGCATATGTAATGACGTACCAAAAGAAAGTTATTAAAGTATTTGAATAGTTAGATAGATTGATATAGAAACATCTTGCACAGATGCTCTGTTTTGCACAGATTTGCACATAATGAGTTCTAAGAAACGTAGATATGCTAAAGAAAATTAATATATGAGAATTACTTGAAAATGGAATTAATATATGAGAATTACGTAAAAATGGAAAATCTTACAGGCAGAGTGCCGAATTACAGGACGATCTATAACAATTATATTATTAATAAATCGCAGAAACCGACTACTAGGTACGAGAGGATTATTATATACAAGATCTGAACTCTTTAAATATAAAATTCGTTCGACAATTGCCAGAAACTTCTGAAAGGACGTTCATTCTAAATTATATTATAGAATTTTGTTGTCATGTTTCGAAAGAATATCCAATGTCCAATTTGGGAAAACTAAAAATTTACGTCTTATTGCATCATCACGGCGGCGGTTCTGTGATAATGTGAGGGTACATAAATGGAATTTAACATAAATATAAATATTTAAATATTTTAAAGAAGAAAACTTAGTGAAAGGAATAAAATATTTAATATTTTAAAGAAGAAAACTTAGTGAAAGGAAGTATTATAAAAGTAGTGTTATTGGAAAATTTTCATTCCTAGGAAAACAATGACTCCATACTGTCGGAATTATAAAAAGGTTGTTCAAAATTTAGACATTGATCTCATCAAGCATTATATTGGCGAAAATCAACAGAAGATTAATAAATAATAACATAATGTTACAAGATATATTAGAATAAAAGGTTCTTAAAATTCCTCTGACTATGAAAGTAAAAGTTATTGTATAATAAGCAACATAATTGAAGCTGACGACGGACCAATTAAATATTAGTTTAAAAGTAATTATGTAGAGAATATATATCATTCAAATATCCCTCTTTTAGTATATATCTTGATAGTGAATGTTACATAACTTTAACAATTGTTATCCGATTCACTCCAAATTCTGAATATAAAATCTCGATATCTGCGTCTTAGTATTATATCATATATTGTATTTATTTTCAATCAACATTATTTATATCCAACATGTATACATTTCTATTGTTTAGTGTTTAGAAAGTAAGTATTCGAACACTTTTGTAAGTCACCGTACACTCAATATATAATAGTTTCAAGAGTAAGAAATTATTATTAAAGAAAAATTACCTGAAGAAAATATATAAAAGATTTCGATTTCAAATACTTGGATCTGAATTTCGTCAAATTTCTTCTTCTAAAATGCGTAGTCATTCTCCTTCGAAGTCCGAGACACAACTGCGTCTCAATCGATTGGTTGCTAGTAATATAACCGCAATATTTATAAATTTATGGCAAGATGTAGAGAAAGAGAGGGCAAAAATGAGTGACAGCGCGTGCAATTTGTAAGGTCGATGCACGGTTTCTCGTGTTGTGGAGGTGCAAGCAATTCAGAAATATACGAAGGGGTGAAATTATTATCAGCGTCGCGCCAACTGTCTCGACGTTTTCCAGAATCCACGTATGCACATTTATAGTATTCAACCGTTATTGATTGTTCATTTCATGCACTATGTAGTATTTACAGCGATATATAGAGAATTATGAAAGTATTTGAACACACCACGAAAGATTTTTATTCATATGTTTTTATTCATGTGTAAGCTAGCATTTTCTGGATTTTTATCATGCATTAGATAATGAATCTAATATGAGTATTATAGAAATATGTTGAAAAACCTAGAAAATCTCCTAACGAAAGGTGGACCGATTGTTTGGACATTCCATGCGTTGCTAACATTTCTTTTTTATTTTGATATCTTTTGTAAGGGATTTAGACGTATTTCTCTTCTCTCAGTCCTAGGGCCAATAAACGTGTAAATGAAATGTAAAGGACGCATCTCTGGAATCTCTCTAGAATCATTAGGCCTATAAAATAAATTACTTTATGGGACTGTCCTTTGCCAACGGCACATCTTGGCCGACTTACTTTCCCACGTGATCGAGAACAATACAGGGACCCTTGTAGTGAAAAGTCGTGTCTACAACACTGTGCATACTTTGATAGCGAATACCTACTTCAAAAGTAATAGTGTAGCTATGTGCAACATGTAAATTTACTCTGTAAACCTAAATGAAAAATTAGTGAATATTAGTGATAAAGAACAATTCACATATTCCTTGGTCTAAATCCTTCCACTTAGGTGCAATTTTTTCACCGAAATGACATTCGTAAATGAAAATAGCATAATCCAAATCGACAGCAAAGTTTCTAACCCAACAACAACGAAGCTACACAAATGTAGTTCAAAGTGACTGCTTTCCAAAAAACGACAAAGCCATTATAATTGAAACCAAAATGGAATCCAAGTATATAATAAAAGATTATGTCTATGCACTCATCAAACATCAGATTCATTTCTCGAATATCCAATAATAGAATATATGTTTTTATGGCGAGAAAATCGTAGACGATATTACGAACCAACACAAAAATATTTTAGTTAATGGTACTAATCCAGCTCTAAAACTACTAATCAGCAAATTCTTAATTATACGCTTAATTATATCCAACGATCTCACACTCATTAATCGAGGAAATCTTCTATAAATTGGGCATGCAAAGAGAATCAACCTCCTTTCTAAGAACCGGAATATCAGAAGATGGTTTCACACATATTCCGTCAAGTATTTTATTATCCAGACGACATAAACAAAATTCGGATCCATACAAATCGAACACAATCAAACCACATACTGGATCTATCCCTCCACATATACATTGAAATGTTTCATATGTAAATTAGAGGGGTATCTGGCAAAAAATTGTAAAACCAATCACTTCTCGACATACCACAAATAATAAAACCATCTAAAGCTACTAACATCCAAGAAGTTGAAACAACCCAATCCATATTCAACAGTACAAACATAGACGCACAAAGAAACCACAAAACTCAAAGCACCAAAATAATAGAAAAAATGGACATAGATAGCCCACCAAATCCACTAAAACGCACAACATCAATAATAACAGATGACTCAAATGAAACCCCTGAGGAAACCGGCTACCATCTAAACAACATACAACAGACAACCAAAGAAACAAACTACAAACAACCAACGAAGTAAATACCATAACAAACAATGAAACAAACATGGAAGAGTTGCTAAAACCAGTTAGACATAATAGAAGAACCAGGTAAAATATTAAACTTTTAGCAAATGGTAAGTTTTCTAAAAAATTCAATCGGATCCTCCAACACTAAAGAAATTGCAAAAAAATACACAGAAGACGTACAAACTCTGGAAAATTTTATGAGAGAACTTTATTCGCACCTCACAGAACGGTTGATCAAAAACCGGTTTTAATAGAATCATAAAGAAATTGGACAAATCTACCACAGTTGAACTCACAACATGCAGACCCCTCAGAGTGTTGTGACATTCCTCACTGACGACGAAGTTATAAACTAAACCCAAATAAAACTACAAATAAACCAAAATGACATTTTATAATATCTTTACACAAGATTTGAATTCCTACAAAAACTACTACAAGATCAACAGCCAAGTATACTATTTCTACAGGAAAGAAATCTTAAAGCAAACCAATCCATAAACATAAAAAATTTCAATGAAATTCACAAAAATAGGACGAACTCTCTGATTGCAAGCGACGAAGTGGTAATTTATATGGAACGGAATATCTGCTACACTGAAATTCTACTCAAATTGAATATCAAAGCGATAGCGGTTTCAATTATCGTACACCAAAGAAAAATTTGCATCTGCAACGTATATATTCCAAACAATTATCAGCTCCAGGAAATTGAACTAATCAACTTGCTTCAACAATTCCCCAAACCTTTCATTTTAGTGGGAGATCTAAACAACCGCAACACATTGTGGGGATCCACATCCACTGACATCAAAGGAAAAATAATCGAGAACATAGTCAAATCAGAAATCACTTTTCTGAACTACGCTACTGAACCCATTCATTTCAATATGTCAAATGGATCGTACAACTCGATAAACTTGACCGTAGCCCTAATCTTTTCTGCATTATCGAGCATACAACTTCAATCTATATACTTTCTTACCTCACTTTCCTATTTTCATCAAATTATCAGAAAGAAACACACAAACGAGACATTATTCAAAATACCATGTCATTATAAATTTCCGATTCTACAAATTGCAAGATATTAAACCAAATTTTGGATGAACTTTGAAAGAATAATCATTGAGGCCGCGACAAAATTTATATCAAAAACTTACTATGGTAAAACAAAGAATGTCAAAAGGCGATAAAGGAAAAGAAACTTGCCTTTGATGTATACAAAAAACGTAAAACATACAGTGAACCTAATAGAATATAACTCTAATCGTTCTAACGAACGAGAGCTATAGCAAGAAAAGTTCTCAAACAAGCAAAAAGAGACTGGGATCAACTATATTACCTAGCTAACAAAACATACTCCATGCGATGTAGTATGGAATATGAAAAATCAATGGTCAAAACGCAAACCTCTAAATCACAGCAGTCAAAAATTTCGAGAACATAATTAGCACGGATCTCACAAAAATAGCTAACCGATATCTTTGCAAATAACTCGAGCAGTGAAACTTTGATCCCAACTTTCTCCAAATCAAAAGAAATATAGAAAAGTCAAGAAGCTACGAAGTCAATGCTCCCCTAGAAAATGATAATCTTCTTAACTCGAAAATTAACGAACTGGAACTAGCTATAAAAACCACCAGAAATATTGCTTCGAGATAAACCGACATTTGTTGCTATCAATAAGTTGTTCACATGTACATCAGCTTTTTTTTAGCTATTGAAGAACACTCGCTCTTCACAGCTGTAGCATTTATTGTTATCGGTGATAACAGAAAAAAAAGAAGTGAAAAGTGTAAGTTCAGAACATTCAATTTATGACGTATGATAGGTCAACAGACAGTCGACATTTATAAAATTTTATACATTCGTCAAATAAGAGCATATAATATTTAGTTTATGACACTGATCTTGTTATACCAAGACTGCATAGACACGTTCTATGTTCAATATCTAACGATTAAGTGTCTGAAGGTCTGATGACACATCATTATGCAGGAGCATTTGTTTCCTGTTTTCAGCTATTTTTTTTTTTTTTATTTTTATTAGTAACGTTTTCAAAAGGCACGGAATCTATTGTGGCACATCTAGTGTTGTAGTTCTTTAAATATATATACAGCTTTAAGTTAAACATACGTGAGTGTTGGATTCTTTTTGTAGAATTTTACATAAATTTCTTTGTACATCTGAAAAGATAATTACAAGTTAAGTTCCATCATTGGGCGTTAAGTAAAGTCAAGATCTTTCCTTGCAAGGCGTTCATTGTGTCACGCAAATGTATCGATTTTTCTTTGCACCGTGCGTTTCCTTCCTTAACATACTTTAGTACTTTTCGAGAAGAGATCGATATTTTCTAACACATAAAAAAGAATTTTAAATTCTCACTTTTTTCTATAAACAAAGCTAATAAAATTTTTACATGTTAAATTTTCCTATTCTAACAATAAGGTAGAAAATTAGGATAAGAACAAAATAATTTTATAACATATTTTTTTTACAAAAACTCCTAAATTGTCAGCAATTTCGTTTTATTAGCACGCATGATAATCAATATTTTTTTGTTTTAAATGAATTGTTATTACAACTTCTATCTGATTCTATCGAAAATCAGCCTTTTCATTTGTTAGGATTCTTCACAATTCCAATACAGCATACACAAACTTTCAATTTTAACAAAACTTTTAAAATTTACACATCGCAGTAAAAAAGCAGAAAATAATGTATTTAGTCATACAACATTTGCAATATATCAAAAGAATTTAAAAAATGTAGAGTCTAAATGAAGAGTTTACTTGGGTTTTTAAAAAAAACGGGATATTAAAAAAATCGGTACAATATCAATTCTTTTAATGAGGAAAACTATGTCATTATTGACTATACTCAAGAAAAATAATGAGGATGACATATGTATTTTTATGCGTAAATCATTATGCTTAAAAATGACAAGTCCTCATTTGTTCTATGCTGTACAGCATGAAATAATTATTTATATTCTGAAGAAATACTTATTTATTTGCATTCTTTATTCCTTAATATGTTTCTTTCTTAGTTATTATCTAAATTTTTGTAATTTTTTTTTCAAATCTCGTCAAACTCTCAGTTTATTTTTCTTTTACAATCAGTAGTCGACAACAGAAAAGTTAAATGTAACTTTATTTCCTAGTATATTTTTAGTATATTTTTATTATTGATAAATTTCACTTTGCCATCGCGTGAAAATAAAGCAACCAATCTTTGCCACCACTCTCTATATTTTCTGGTATATTCAATGCCAGACCTTGTATATCTGGACAACTGATCGATCGAAAACGCAGTCGCGCTTCAGACATTGGAGGAGGAGGACGTGAAAAAAGTTCGCATTCAACAGAAAGTCGAAATTTCACTTCTCCAAGTTCCGATTTACAAGTTCAGACAATTTTAATCATTTTTTTCACATGGTATATTTTTATTATACTTTAATTTAAATGATTGTGATAATAATTCGCTAAATATATATAATTATCGAGTGAATTACATGTTACACTCTGTGTTATACTCTTCAATGAATGTTAGTAAAATGAGTTCGGTCCAACGTGAATGTTTGAAAAAAAGAAAAAGAAAAAGAAAGCCTCAATTACATGTGAAATATTAGTTAGAGAAGCGATGATACAATTTATGTATAGTGTATGCATTTATATCTTAAAAAGTGCAGTGATGTGTCGCATGAAATACTACTCGTTCGCCCATCGCATCAGTGTTTTAGAAAAGGGCACATTGTATCTAAAATAACTTATAATTAATAATAATTAATACAATATAATATAATTAATAACTAATAATAATTAAGTAAAAAAACTAATAACTATGAAGCATTTAAATTAATTTATTATTATTAAATAACATTTATTTAGAATAAAATTCAAACAAATCATTTTTAAATAATTTTTTATACGAGCTAATTCGATTACTCAAATAAAATTATAAATAATCTAACATAAAAAGTTATGGTGAAATTACCTATTGACAATGTTGACATAAAAAGAATTATATTTGAATCATTGTTTGAATAAAAATTTGTTCAAAAATGAAATGAAAAATTATTTCATTCGATAACAAAAAATAGTTTAAATAAGAATCACGTTCAAATAAACTAATACATAGTTATGTCAATATCATTGCATATGTTTGTTTGAGTAAAATATATCTTCAAAATAAAAAATCATAATGTTCATTTTAACTGTTGATATTTTTCTTTCGGAAAAAAAATCTAGTATAAAAAAAAAATTGTGATATGACTGAACAAAATTCGAAATACATAACAAGACAGACTACCATTATATACTATTCACCGACATTAATTGTATTGCATATAAAAAAACATATAGTAGTACGACGACTGAATATGACATTTGACTCATTAATACGAATCATTGAATGAATTTAGAATACTATGCATTCAATAATAAGGAACTTCTGCTACTGCTATGAGTACAGTTTATTAGTACATTAATGATTCAAAATTAGAAATCTTTTGTTTCAGAATGCTATTAGTGCTAAAATTTAATGCTAAAAGTATGTTATATTATTAATTCACGGATCAAGTAAATATATTATATTTTTCGACGTGTGTGAAATAAATTGAATTAAATTCAAATACATATTTGAAAAAAGTATAAAAAAATTTCTTAAATACGTATGTGTAGATTCGCATGTGTTTAAATCGATTTTGAAGTTTTCATTTATCACGTATTTGTAGCGAAACTGATGATTTCTATTTCTAGTGACATAATATAAATACTAGTGAGCAATCTCGTAATTAGAAACATAAAGCTATTATGATATTTATTTCAATTGCATCATTTTCTCTATCAGTGTGAACAAACACACATCTGTCTTTATAGTACATTATAGTATCTTAGAATACATTATTTCAAACAAACGTTTCTTATCAGAAATTAGAAATGAGACGAGTTAAAATCAATTTAATTTGATTGCTTTGTATAATTCACGGCAACATTCAAGTGTTTGAAAATTGTGAAATTAAATATACATTTTCGTGAAATATTTTTAACGATTTTAAAATTAAAGCAGCATTAAAGCAGTTACCGAGATGTTACGTCAATAAAAATATAATCCTAATCTAAAATATTTGTGCGTCACTTTGTTAATCAATATATCCGTTATCTTGTTCCATTTCTTTTTCTTTTTTTTTTT
>NIPQ01035026.1:0-11729 GCA_002806875.1 Lepidotrigona ventralis hoosana
ATTGATATTTGATCCAATCAAACTGCAGACTTTCAGAAACTCAGGCGATGAAAAATTTGCCGCGCACGCAAAGCCGATTCTGATCGGCTCGAAGTCGATCGCGGCTCGATCAACAACTCGAAGAGTTGCCTAATATAATATAAAACGTTGTTTAAACACCGCCACTGGCCACTTTACACCGGCATTTCGCAACGGGCATGATTTATATAATTTTGGAACCGTGTCGATGACCTTGTCATACTTGGCTGTAGGTAAGGTTATGGGTGGGAAGACCTTGCCGAAAACTCGCTGGCGACAGAGTTATTAGTCGTGGCGGACACGTCGTTGCTTTAATGTCGCATCGCTCTCTTGATTCCCGTGTAAAGGGTCCGCGCCGATTGCCACACGAGCTCGAGACGTTGGCAAACGCAGCCTTCGTCGATTCGTCAGGCGACCGTGCAAAGGGCGACTCCTCGAGGAACAAGAAGGGAAGAAGAAAGGAAAGAAATGCCGATTGTGGAACGGAATACGAACCTTGACCCACCTGCGGCGAGACATAGACGATCCAGAAACCTTGACCTGTCCCCTTTGGACGCATGATCACTCGAAGACGATCACGAGCGTACATACAGTAGAAACTCGTTTGTACGAACTTCATTTGCTTGAGCAGAATTTTAGACAGTGCTCGATCGATCTCCTTCAGAGATGTGTGTTCCACGGACTGTTGTGTGTGCAAACTTTAGACAGAAATTATACTGAACGCGCCAGCGTTAAAGAATGGTGGAAGAGTCGTTTAATTGCTTAGCTACTTAAGCTTCGACTGCGAAAGAAAAATGACGAGGTTAAATACGATAAAACACTGTATCGCGATGATACAGTGAAACTCCATTTGACCAAATTGGTTTATATAATTCGAAGTTCGTATGAGTCCACTGATTCTCCCCCTCTGCTGGGGAAGATTTCTCGTTTATATAACAAAGAATTCAGGCTCGAATAAATGGATTCAACCAATAGGAGTTCACTTAATTGGACACTGACTGAGTGTTTAGGATAAATGGAGTCCGTACAAACGGAATTCGTGTCGATTCGAACACGAATTAGTCAACAGATTGCTATACTGTAATAGATAAATTTCGACACACTACACGATTCTACAAGTTTTACACATAAATGTAGATATTTATTTCGTGCAAATGTTTTTTTTACCTGAATGATAGAAATATTGATAAAATTTGAAATATATACAGAGAGGAAGAAACTAGAAAAACGTTAAAAGTATATAAATTATAACATAATAAATCTCAATCGGGATTATATATTTCTTATACTGTGTAACAATTCTCTGAATGTATAATTCGCAATAAATATCCTTTCTCACGTATGTCAAAATTGGCATAAAGTAAAAGAAAAAATAAAAAAAGCTTTATGGTAACAAGAACTTGCACAATTTCAGAACTTGGTCATTTAAATTCAGATCATTTAAATCTCTAAAAACGCACTGTTTCGTATCGAAATTTCTAACCAAAAATTGTAAAAAAAAACAAACTGGTCACTTTGGCCACTTTGGTAGTTCCAGTGTTAAATTTTACCACGATGGCCGTCATAATGCTAACGATAAAATACATAAAGCTTCATTTTTGAGAGACCCAGTTGAGAAGGAAAGCATTGCGAATCGATCGTCAGGAAGCATTTTTTTTCACGGGGGTGGTTTCCCTCTGGATATTTCTAGATAACCATTGAAAAGATAGACGCAATGGGTGATGACATTGTTTTCATTCACGAGACTGAATCACATGTTGAACGGGCTGCGGAAAGTGCAATGACTATAAACAAAAGTCCTAATATAATCACGTGTTAAAGTGTCACGGGGGTTCGTTGAACCGGTCTGCATTACCGACAATCGAGTTTGCTTTAGCGCACGTGTCTCTCGATCGTAATGTCGCTATTTCTGTCCCCTTGTTTCGTCGTACGTGTTATCGTCAGTTTCTTTAGTCATCTCCGAATTTACCTCGAATTTACCGCGCGTTTAATTGCTGGCCTTTCCGTTAATACAAGCACGAATCGATAGATTGCCTAAATTCAGAATTATTCATTTATTCGTTGAATGAAATTCCACATTTATATCGGATCTCTTCTCTGGAATAATCAATTTCTATATTTCTGGTTGTTGAGACTGTTTTAATTCTCGTTACGATTGAATCGCAGGTACAGTAGCTTAAATTAGGTCTCAGTTATGTCAGATTTGAGCCAAGTATGTTTCACAACGCTGGAACTACTGATGAGTAAAGTATACTGAAGTACGAATATCAGATGAACGATTCAGTTCAAGCAATAGAAAAAAAGTTTACAATACAATAAAAGACACAAGTTTCTATTCATCAATTCGAACTTAACAAATTTCCATAGAAAATTACGAAACATTTCGACCATTCTGGTTGTTCAAGTGTTAATTTACATTTCGAAAAATACTGAGCAGGAGCTTCTGTTATTTAAAAAGTTTAACGATTATAATTTCACAGTTCTGTAGCTTCTGCAAGAAATTTTTACTATTTTTAAAATCCGTCTAAACAACCGTTCCATGGATACAAAAATATAAAATACAGAAATATAAATACAAGAGTTATGAAAAGAATATACGTCAGAAGTATATCAAATATAAAATAATTTGTACCATTGTCGTATATTTGATATATTTATATTAAAATAGATTGTAATGATATTAGGGAGAGTTGAGTAGAAAAATGGCAAGTGACGTCAAGAAAACAAAGAGTACACCGTAGTATTATGTGCAATGAGGCTTTTGACCGACGACACGACTGCTCTTTAATTGAGATTCAACTCTCGTCACGGATAATCGAGTGAGTCAGCGCTTGCAGTTGTCTATCTGCCTCCCTTTCTTCTCTGCAGGAATTCCAGTCTGACGAATCGATCGACGTTGAAAGCGAGACGCGATTTATACCGATCGATCGGACTTCTGCCGCGGGCTTCCGTCGTTTATCACGCCAGATTACATATATACTTCCATGTTTCTCTTTCTAATCCCGTCGTTTTTGTTACAAATCTAAATGATGCTTGCGATATATCGTGATTTGTTCATTTCGTCGTCCAAAATTCGCATATCTTTATTAATCTTATATTTTTCTTTTTTTATTTGTTTTATATCTTATTCTTTTATATTTGTCGCCAGGTATCAGAAATATATGTTTTTTTACAACTCTTGAGTGTTTCAATGCCACCTGTTACTCTTGAAAGGTATATGTGGCCTCAACTGACAATAAGTTTGTAATACTTCGTAATCCTGTTTCTTGCTCGTTGTGTTTTTCATTTTTTTCTATTCTTCGTTCTCATGTACACACGCACACGAAACTCTGTGAATTCTAATTTGTTTCCCTTGTAAATTTAATTGAAATATATCTTTGAGACATTTCTCAACCTGCGTATTTTTCGGTTCAAAGAAAAATTTTCACTTGGCTGTCATAATTCATTGCATATGAAAATATAGGTTTTAATTGAAATTTAATTATCCTCGAAATTAGGTACGTGCCACTTGTTTCCTGTGAATGCAAAATTTCATTTCTTTTCCTACTCGTTATTTTATATCATTAATGTAGTTACAGGATTGTTACGATAATTGTATCGAAATCCCGAAGATTGATCACTATTGTGCTAATTTTTACTGCTGCTAGAAAAATGCAGGTATTTTTCACGTACGAAATAGACAGAAAATAAAGAAGAAAAAAGAAAATTAATATAGTTTTGGAGTAACCGTGTTATAATATTTTTAATATTATCCCAACGTCTTCATCTCGTGGACAGTAAATTTCGCTGATCTTTCGAATGTCGAAGAAACGCCGGCTTAAAAGCGAAAAGAATGAGCTCCGTATGCCATTCTGGCAGAAGGTGGACACACGATGTGTTCACTTATTGTTAGGCTAACCTTGGAGGCTTGAAATCAATGCGAGTCGCATTGTTCGTGTAAGCAGTCCGCGAGACCTTGGGTCCGCCTTCGTTCTCCGAATTATCAGGGCAACAAACGTCAAATGGTTGATTTTAATTGGTCAGATAACGTGATTGAACGAGCGTCCATATGAGCGCGAACGATGGCAGCCTCGTTGAATTTCCTCCGCCGAGGTCGACGATCATTTAATACTCCTTATAATCTCTCGTTGAATTCACGTTTTATACGCTTGCCATTTCCTTTCTCAAATGCGAACGGCAGCTTCGCCAGAAACGTCTTAAGATAACGAAAAGGGAAAACTGGTAGTCTGAATTGAGATTCTAAATTCTTTTATCGGAGCGACAGAAAATTGTATTTTATATTCCTTTTATCTTTTTGTGGTACGTGTATACTATTACTCAATGTGGTATACAAAAATTATTTCTATTATTTTTTTTTTAAAGCGAACTAATGAAAAATAATTTTACGACTACTAGGGTATAATATCAAATCAACAACGAATGAAAAAAAAATTTGTCAAGTTTCTTTTTTTTTTTTTTTTTTTAGAAAAAAAATCGACATTTCGATTTAACATTTGCTAGTATCGTGAATATATGAAATACATAATATTATGTAAATATTAAATAGAGTAGTGTCTTAATAGATCCGGAACATTAAATCAGAGATTTCAATTCACTTTCAGAGATAAAGAGAATGTCAGAGAATGCCAAAGAATCAAGTTAGATTTATATCTCGAATATTCGAAGGATATATAGGATATAATAAAAGACGAAGATAAAGGTATGGTGAAAAGAAAAAAAGTCGAAATGAGCTCGATGATGTTGAGGTGCGTTGAATTCCGGAATACGAACGCGGATAGAAGAAGAATTCTCAAGGTCGTGTTGCCTTCACTCTCGATCTCTGATCGGGTAGTTCCTGGTCTTTTCGCGACCTCGATCGTTATTAGAACACGCAGAAGGGAAAAGTGACACTATGGTAAAATGTCCATTGTTTGCCAATTTGAATATGAATTTTGGAAATCGGAACAAACTGTGGAGATCTGGAAGTTACATGTATTTTCTTTGCTAGTAAAATTTCGTTGGGAAATAAAGGAGTTTCTATCGAGAAATTTATTTATTTATTTTTTCTTTGTCAGCGGTCAGTTTCTCAGATGTTGCAATTTTCTTCGCAATGTAATTTGTCAATCATGGACAAAGAAACTGATCTTTTCGATGCAATATTTTGTGTGTACTTTTGATGATTTTTTTTTTTAATTTCAGTTCTGACATTTGAGAACACGAAGTATCGGAATAAATTTGAAATTCTAATACGAAAGAAAATCTCGAGAAAGAGCAGAAGGAAGTACGACTCCGTCGAAAATCCATCGGAACGACGGTAGCATGTTAAGTCTCACTTGATATTTTTGGGTCATACGTGACACTCAACGATTTCAATTAAATTTATTAAGATTAGGTTGCTCGACGTTGGGGAACTTTATCCAATTTTCGAATACTTCATTTTATACGACAAATACTATTATTCAACGATAAAGATCTTCCTTCTTTAAATTATAGGTTTGGCCGTAATTGTGGTTATCTACGGCCCAATGATACCTAATCCTGGGGCTAATCCTGGATTGCTAGACGCTCGTCCTTGAAAAAGAATCTGAATTTTGATTTCATCACTGTGGCTTGGTGGACAACTTTAAAAGCTTGAAAATTTCGTCAAAGATTTTGTAGCTTTTAATTAAAGGGCCTTTACTTTATATCATTGAAGAAAAGCATTAGACGTATAAAAATAATGCAGTAATTCAGTAAATAAAAATTAGTCAGTAAATAATCTGAGAAATTACACGTTTGCGATAACGACAAAAATTCCGGAATAATTTCACTAAAAAGTTCTCTAACCTCAAAGAAGTCGAAGGATTAAAAAATTCGAATGTCTTTTAACTTCAAGACATTTAATTCTAATTAATTAACGTTTAAAAGAAAAAAATAGAATGTAATGCAAAAGAATATAAAATAGAATATACATAAAAAGTAGAATAGAGATAATCACTGCTAATAATGCTAGCTCTAATTTCAATTTTATCTTTTTTACATTTTCAAATTATACTCATTACTTTTTATCGAAACGGAGTAATAAAATTGGAGTATGGAGATCGCAGAAAGGCCGTAATTGACAAAGTGAACGAAACTCACGATAGAGAATGACGTTTGGAAAATGGCGTCTATTACGAAAACGGTAGCACAAAAGGTTTAGATAACATGGAAACACTAAACACGATAATGGGGTTGCTTTATAGCGTAGCGTTAAACTATTTAACGTTCAAAATGTCCATTGTCGAATGCACTCTCAAGGGGAATAAAATTAAGTTCGGTTCACGTAACACGTGTACGGTTCTTTCTCGTCGAAATGTCCCGGGAATACGTCTAAACAAAAATTCACAACGACAATTTAACGACGCTGACGAGAGTAATTCGTTGATTCACCTAATTCTCGTTATAGCTAACCTTGCCCCGGATCGTGTCTCCGCTCCTTCGAGCTAATTTGTATAATTGTTTTTAACAATAGACCAGCGAATGTGGTTGGTTGGATCGAGTCGTTGGACCTAGTTGAAGGTTCGTCTATCGAGTATATACATAGTACTGTAATAAATGGTACCCAACTGAATTGTACGTTATAGTCTACGTAATACGAATATAGTCTCGTTAAAATTCTGCAATACATTACCTTATTTTATACATGGCCTCCGTTGTGTTTCCATTGTTGAATATTAATGACATATTGTTCTGCATTTGACAAAATTGCCTCTAATTTCCGCCTTTAATGAGTGTGCATAAATGTTAAGACGATTGGCGAGGCATGGTGTAAAATATAAAATAAAAAATATAAGAATAAAGTGTAATAAAAATATAATAAAAATATATATAAAACGAAGTATGTTAGTAATTTGATACGTTATGTATAAAATGTATGCACCGAAAAAAATGGTAAAAATATGTATAAAGACAATTTCAGCAAAAAGTGGTGAGCTATTTTAGCAAAATTCTTTAAACAGGAAAACGTATTATTCTTTATAAAAGGAATGCTAATAATCCCCGAGAAAAGAAGTCACGAAGGATGCCCACTACACAAGTTCCAATTTACGTAACAAAATACGTATATCTGGTTCTGAAACGGCCAACAAAAATGACGTGGCCCTTAACTTTTTAAATTGTATATTTCTGATCGCAGTGAAATCGTTGCTCGTTGCATAACGTCCCTTCCGGATCGTTTCAAAATTCCCCGGAATCTTTGGTAAAAATAAATCTTCAGAACAATGAAATATAATTTAACAATCTGAAGAGAAATTTCCTATTCTCCTCTCTTCTCTTAATTCTTGAGAAAAATAAAAGATTTAAAGAACGACGCAAACATGGTTGATCAATCGAAGGAAAACGAAATAAAATCACAATTTATGTAATTAATTCTCGAAAGGTGAAAACTGAAAAAATTTCGAATTTCTGTCCCAATATTTTTCTCTTATCCGGTAAAGTGTCCACATCAGGAAGCAAGTAGTTGTTGATCGAGGGAAAACGAAATAATATTGAAATATAATTTTCATTCAGGTCAGAGCAGAATTGAAATTCAAGTTGAAAGAGTTTAAATTTTTATTCCAATATTTTCTATTTATCAACAACAACGATAACAATGATAAATAGTCGAGACAGAACTAGTGATTTCTTTTCTTTCAACCTTTTTTCCTTCTCTCCAGTCTTTTTTCTTTTCTCTTGTCACTTTTGTCCACCGATCGGTGACGATCTTTCGCGACTTTTAATACGTGCGAGTCTTCAAGGATCAAGGTTAATCCACAATAAACGTGTACACGCGTTCGTTTGCGGCTCGCAACAGCTCTGAAGCGTACGTTTACAATTATCGCTTAGGTATTGTGGAAATCTCGTTTAGTTTATCGGACCGCGTTCTGCCGTAGCGGTGAATTAACATTTCAATTCCGACCGCTTACGCAACCGCGTGAACCCCATTTTTACGATAAATTATTCCTGATGCTGGTTCACGAGGGTCGTGCGCTGGCGACGAGAGAGAAAGTTGTTGTCTGAACGTTCACGCGAGAATTTCTCGTCGATTCGACCCAGTTCAAGATCGGCACATTCAAAGGTAAGGAAGTAAGAGTAAGCCGATCACAATCTTTAGGAATATTTTCGTCACTGGTTCAATCAGTTTGGCGTTTAAGAAACAGTAGGTTTCTAACAAATAGATTTTATATTGCAACGATCAGCAGGGCATTTTTGATCATTTGACATGTATGGTGAAACAACGAGGAACTTAGAACGAACGATTTGGTTTTTAATTTTAGAAAAAATGTTTCGAACGAAAGTTTGTAACATGTTTAATAACTTGAACATTTTTAATTTTTTGTTAAAGCAACGAAGAACTCGGAACGAAAGATTTAAGAAAATAGTCATTTCTTTGTCGCTTGAAACGCCTCGTCTTTCAAGTTTTCAACATTCTGGCGAAAATAAATAATTAATAATCACATATGATGGTGTTTAAAGATCTTGATGAAAGCTTGTAAATAAGTAATATGAAATATTAAGCAATGTAAAGTAATTTTTCAGAGTAGAGGTATAATTTTAATTTGATAGTAAATCCTGCGTCTTGTGAATCATCGTTTTTAGTGGAAACGAAATAATTGAAGAGTTGATTAGTGAGACGAGATAAGGAAAATTGGCAACGAATAAATAATGATTATTAGATATAAGTGATCGTTTTTGTTAGTAATTGCAATTTGTATCCTATTTATCATTTCTCCGTTAATCTATGTTAATTACTAAGTTAATTATTAAATAATAAAAAATCTATCAGAGGATTGTATTACTCTGAAGACACGCTAAATATCATATTATTCATAATATATTAATTAAACTTAAAACACATTATATATTAACTTTCATTTGACGAAAAAAAAAAAATAATCTGGGATACTAAAAATTTCACAAAGTCGAGGAATGTGAAAAATGTCAATTAATTTTCTAAGAAACAACATCATCATTATTTTATGATTCAAACGATCAGGGGTTTCATTGATAACTTAATAAACATAAATAAGTACCTATTTTGCTAAATCAAGTATCGTCTTTTTAACCATACATAGTATACTATAATAACATAATATACATAATAACATAACACGTAACACGTGCCTCTAGAATAAAATTTTATACATGGAATTCTTGTCAAAGAATTAAAACGACCCTATTTTGTTAATTTCCGATTATTACTTATGATATCCGAATAGACACATTTAGCTCTAGCACTGATAATCATAGCACTGAATTCCCCCATGAAAAGATAGTTATTAAAACACATCAAAATATAACCTATGATTGTCATTTATGGTCCATCGTCAGAGGAGTTAAAACAAGGGGAGTCGTAAACTCCAAATCCTCCCACGCAAGGATAGTCAGCATCATTAAAAAAAAAAAGAAAATTCAAAATAACCTTTTTTTCGTTAATCTGCAGCTACTAACTTATAATATTCAAATGAACGTTCTTCTTGACACACTTTTAGCATAGATAAACCGTAAATCCTTCCACGGAAGGACAGGTATAAGTACACACCATGGAACACAGAGAGAGAGAGAGAGAGAGAAAGAAAATTCCGTGCAATCGTAGACAGAAGCGTAACGAGGAGATTAGGTCAATGACGAGGGAATATCGAAAGGAGAACGAAGCAAATGAAGAAAGAATGAATCTGGCCGCGACACGTAGGAGGAGAGACAGTGGATGTTCGATTGTCGAGTAGATCGTGAATCCTCGAGTTCGCTTCGTTGCTGATGACATTCTTTTCCTAGCTTCTGGTATTTTCTGCTGCTGCTGCTGCTCGGGTTAAACGACTAACCGCCTCTTTTCTGTGTCAAGGATACAAACTTTTCGGCCAGGGAACGAGAAGCCGGTTCGTCTTCAACGTTGGACTTAAATACCTTCGTTAGTTGGACGTCGCGTCGCTTCGTTGTCTATTTATGTAGTTTCACTCTATCAGATTCGGCTTCGTTTCGATTTGGTCGTCATTAAGTGTCGTTCAAAGGTCAAGGAGATTTCCCATCGTACTAGACACTTATGTAGAATTTTGTGATTCCCTTACACTTTTACTATTGATCTTCATAGCCTGATAGTTTTGTCTCAGTATTTTACAAATCACAAGATATTAATCGTTTTGTGGGGAGCAATTAATCTGGAAACTTTTCGTTTTCAATCCTTCGTCGTTTGATCATTAAATCAATCAATTATGTCAAAGTGTCAGATCAGCTAATCAGTAATAATAATAACAACAACAACAACGATGATGATGATAATTTGAAATTTTATTAGTAACGATTCTAGTCTGAAAAGGGATAAGAGGTGCAAAAAGAATAAGCACAAGTGTCACGTCGATGGTAAACGTTTCTGTCAGCGAAGAAGCCATTCATACGATTCGTCGACCACGCAATGATTTCAGCTTGATTTTTCGCGGCCGGCAGGCTGCTTAC
Organism: Lepidotrigona ventralis hoosana; assembly: GCA_002806875.1. Classification (NCBI taxonomy): domain Eukaryota; kingdom Metazoa; phylum Arthropoda; class Insecta; order Hymenoptera; family Apidae; genus Lepidotrigona; species Lepidotrigona ventralis. The sequence goes on from NIPQ01035026.1 coordinate 10,447, forward strand.
GACAGAAGGTAACATTCAACGTGAACTTTGCAAGGTTTCCGCTCCTTGACTCGTGAGGCCGCAGTCCTTGCTGACGCTTCTGTGACCTGTAAGTGATAACCTACTTCTCAATACAAAATTTATCTTCGGCCAGAGAAAACAGAGATCTCTCGCGTACGGATAATACGGTGTTTGAAAAAAAATTCCGTCAAAAATATTGAATGTAGATAGTCGCGCAGATAAGTGAATGTCGAGGACGCACGCAAGTTCAATTCGAGGCGTTTGCAAAATTTTGCTTTACATTGCAAGTACGTACACACTCGTTCAAAAGTCTCGGAATGCTCTTTATTATTGATATTTGTCGGTATATTTCTCGGTATTTGTCGCAGACAACGAGTCTAAATTTTGTTTTGAAAAAACATTCTTTGTTGTTATTAAATTCATGGTTCAGCTAATATTCGTGACGGTGAATTTTACACTTTTCCCTTCTCTTTCGATAAGAAGTACAATTTAACCTAATCCAGGGAGGATTAATTGTTCCACATTTTTTTATATAAATTCATTTTGCTACAAAGAGACTAACGACAATGCAACGAAAAAATGATGAAGTTAGCAGAATGAGAAAAAAATAGGACTATTCACGACTATTTTAAATATTGCAGCTGCAGTCTTAGACTTAGCAAAGAGTCTATTTCAAATATCAAAGAATGTTTTCATTAACTAAAAATATCACGGCTAGACTGCAGATTTCTAGAAAAAAAAAAAAAAAAAAAAANACACGTCTGCAAGATAGAGCTCTTATTATTTAGCTGGTTCTATCATTAGTTTCTTTAGTTCACGAAAAAAATGCAAAGATACAAAGCTGCGTAAACATGCGCGATCAAACGGCATCTGCAGCAAAATTCGTTTCGTTTATTTAACCACCGTCCTCGTCCATTATTCCCTATCCTCGTTCGAAACCTCGCGATTCTAAATCGCACGCAAGCTTCCTATGATTCTAAGGTGTCGACGAAAAATCCCGGCGTGTTTTGCGCCGTGCAAGTCACGTATTAATGCACCCGGGCCGAGAATGATTCTCGATAGTATAATGGACTACTGCGGTTGCTTCTATTTGCGGCAAATTGCATTATCTAGTGGCACGTGGTACGGTGACGTGAGATGGAGTCGATAAATCGTCCCTCCGCGCCGGGGTGCCGCGCGACTAACCATCGATTGCAGCTCGCTTGAATTACATGACGTCAATCGACCGCGAATATTCGGCGACGTAGCCGATGACGGGGAAAAAAAAAAAAAAAAAAAAAAAA
>NIPQ01035035.1:0-11503 GCA_002806875.1 Lepidotrigona ventralis hoosana
GAGAGAGAGAGAGAGCAACCGCGATGAGATAATACCGTTCTTTCTTCTCTCAGTGGCGCGAGAGTTAATCAGTTTCGCCGTCGGACTTTTTGCCCTCGATCCGGCTGGATTACGAAATCGTTGGAACAGGTGAGACAAGTTCCGCTGTTTGTTTCGTCTTCTCCTCTTCGTCGAACTCTTGGAAGTCTGGGATGTATTTGAGAAGTAATATCGAGGAACGCGGAACAGTGTTCTGATCCGTTGTCACGTTCTTTTGTGAATCCCGCGGAATTTGAATCGAAGTCGTCAGTTTCGATTCTCTGATCCACGATCTTCGAGTTAGTATTTGAGAAGTAATATCGAGGAACGCGGAACAGTGTTCTGATCCGTTGTCACGTTCTTTTGTGAATCCCGCGGAATTTGAATCGAAGTCGTCAGTTTCGATTCTCTGATCCACGATCTTCGAGTTACACTTTCAGGAAGATGCTTAATATAAAATAGTTGCCGAGAGGCCACGCGTAATAAGAACAAGTCATTCCTCGTCTTACTTCGAGCTTAGTAACTTATTAAAGTTTCAAAACCAACAACTTAGTTAGAAAGGCGGAGGAGGGGGGGGAGGGGAGGAATGAACATGAGGTAGTAAAAATTAATAAAGAAAAAGTTGGCGAAGCGTCGCGAAGAAGTTAATAAAGCATCGCCTTGATAAAAATTTGTCGAAGAAGAGAAAGATGTTATGTCACGAGAGGGATGAAAACTTGCATCTGAAATCGCGATGAATTTTTACTTCCTCCGCTGTTAAATTCTTAGATGGAATTCTAAATACTTCCTCGAAGATAACCTAGATTCAAATTCCGTTAATTGAAATTTTCCTCTTCTGTAAAAATTGCTCGAATCTACTCAGGATCGCTTCAAGTTCGGAACTATCCAAAAAAAATTCCAAAGACTTCTTTATTTATTTCTCTGTCTAAAGAGATTCTAAAGATTCTAAAAATTCTTTTCTACTCCGTTAAAATTCTTCGTTCCGTGCAACAGAGAAGGCTCGAATAAACCAAAGAATCCGAAGATCGCTCGATAAATCACATCTGTTCTTAGCGGGCAATTAGTTAGATAGTCTAATCGCCGGCTTTAAGCAGTTTTCGTACATAGATTAGCGAGTACGTTGTACGCGTGTGCAAACACACACGAGAGGCGGTCGAGTCCGTCGCAACGACAGGACGATTTACGAGGTTTCACAGGCTCGCCTGTCGGCCAGATAGAGCGAATGTGTCAATTACGATAAAGCTCATCGGCGATCGATGTATCTGATGAAATTATTTAGACGCCCGCTGTCAAGCAACGACGCGAATCCTATCCTCCCCGGTTCACCGCGATATTACGCGAGCCGAGAGCCACTATTGTATGGCAAATACAATTACTCTACCTATAAATGTTCCTGTTCTATTGTACTCTGGTCACTGTTTTATTTATACACCTCGAAAGTTTGAATGCGACTGACAAATTTCGTATACGTTTATAAAGAGGAACGGCGATTTCAGATATTTCACTATACCAGCGGGAAATTAGAAATTCAACAAACAGACGCGATTATATGATTATATGATAACTGGAAATGAATTGGAAAGCGTACGATATGTTCGAATATTTAGAGTGTTTTAGATACGTCAAAACATATATGTTGGAATATTTGAAATATTTTAGGTACGTCAAAATATTTAGCGAGATCATTTTTAGCACCAAATGGTATTCGCATTATTTATTTATTTATTTTTTTAATATTTTACGTTTCCAGAATGGACAAATTTCACGTTGTATTCATAAAAATTTTCTGTGTGATAAATGTCCAAATATTTCCGTGAATTACCATGAATCATACATAGAAACATATAATATTCGTGGCAAACTTTTAATTAAATTTATATTAATGAATCTTAGACAGATATTCTTGTTCCACTCCGCTTGAACAATATAGCAGAAAAAAATTTGTCAAAAAACACGATTCGTGTCATTAATAAAATTTATTCTAAATATAATACTATACAAGTATAAAATTAGATACTACGTTGTCAAAGTTACAGACTTAACGTAACATTCGATCCATCATCTTCGTCGTCTTCGTCATTCCTTCGTTCTCTTGCCGTCGGTAAATAAAGATCAGATTTTTCAGACGTTCAAACATTTCTTCGAAAATTTATCAAGCAATCGCGCGAAAGAAATCGAAATCTCCGTCTTGTACGTCTGCTCCCCGTTATTTGTTCTCTCTTAAACACAGAGTTCGTCTTTAACGCGTGTCTCTTTAACGTTTCACTTTATCTTGCGATTTATCGCGGGTAGTTCGTTGTTGGTGAACTTGTCAACTTCTTCGCCTCGTTCTCGTAACTTTCTCTTCCGCGTTCACTCTTCGCCTCTCGCTTTTCGCCTCACTCATTATCCGCATAAACATTTATCTTCTCCTCGAGCATTCTCAGCTTGTCCTCGTCCGATAAATTACAGCCGCTGCCGTCCGGATTATCCGCCGTGTAATTTTTAACGCCGGTGTTCCGCGTTTCCCTGTCGTTCGTGTCGTTCTTCTTCTTGTCGATCTCGGTCAGTTTTTCGAACAACTCCTTGTCTCTCCACGATTTTCGCATGTCCTCGCCGAAGGCTACCTCTTCCAGTTGTTGTTCGTTCTCCTTTATCCAAGCTTGCCGTTTGTTGAGCAATAATATCTCGTCCTCCAGCCGATTCCCCCCCGTTATTGGTTCTCCCTCGTCGATCGATTCTGTTAAAGTGCGATAAATGATAATTAAAATAGTCAAAGTTATTTCGATTAAATGCAACGGTTGTCCAGAGAGCCAAGAGAATGTTTGCTGATTTTCTCATACGTCTGAGTATGAAGTGAAACGCAAATTGCCTGAAATGTTAGAATATAGCGTGATTTTAGAAGATTACCTTTGATCTCTTCGTTGAAATTATTTTGGTCTTTAGACTGGACATTAGCAAGTGACTTCGATGCGTGTCCATCAATTTTTGAACCTTCTTCCTCATCTGCGATATTACCTTCTTTCAAATTGTTGCTCGTGTTCTTTCTCCAGGATCCAGTACTGTGCTTGTGTAAAAATGCGACCATAAAAATATGACAAACGTCGTTCAATCCTCCGCTGATCGCTAGACCGTGGATGCTCGTGTATTTGTAAAGAAATTACGCATTTGTAAAATAATGCGTGCACAGTGTCGTNACGATATTACCTTCTTTCAAATTGTTGCTCGTGTTCTCTCTCCAGGATCTACTGTACTTGTGTAAAAATGCGACCATAAAAATATGACAAACGTCGTTCAATCCTCCGCTGATCGCTAGACCGTGGATGCTCGTGTATTTGTAAAGAAATTACGCATTTGTAAAATAATGCGTGCACAGTGTCGTACGAATCAGGATCATTACAACGTGGTAATTCTGTTCTTTGTCGATCGAATCGCGTCGTCTCAAGTTTCCAATCTTTATTATTTAGTGTAGAAACAACCGCAGTCTATCGATCTTAACTTCATCACTGTGACACATACTTTTTGCCAGCCGCATCTTCCAGCTTCTCTTCATTTTTAGTCTGGCTGTCGCCGTTAGGATTGGACCCGGCGCTCGTCATATCGATAGAATGGTAAATTAAAGGCTCCTCGTATACCGAATCGAGAGAATCCCAGAAGGCTTTGTCCAGGTATTCGCGTTTCTCGCGCGTTGCCGGCCGTACGCTGCCCTCGCGTCTCGACTGATCAATGGAACTCGCGCCTTTGTGCTTCCTTCTGCGCTTCTTGCGCTTCTTTCTTCGAGTCTTATTATACTTGGCACGCTTGTCCACGCTTCTTGTCACCCTCTCCCCTCGGCGAGGAACGCCAATGCCGTCTGAAACGCACAAAAGGATCTTTAAATTCAGTAAAATAGGAAAATCGGGGGCCGAGGGTTTGAAAGTTATACCGAATGGTTTACTTTCTTGAAAAAGTTGCTGGCTCATTAAAGGCGAAAAACTATCCGGCCTGGTCGAGTAGCTCGCGTTACTCGCGTTGCTCCTTCCTATTTGATACTGAAGAATGCCCCCGCTTTTCCCTTTGGCCGCGCCACTTCCCGTTCTCCCTTTCTTTTCGCCTTCCTTTCTCGCTTCGATGTACTCCAACAGCAAATCCAGTTGCCTCGCCTGAGAGAACAAGGGAAGCGAAACAGACTGATTGTGAGAGAATTTCTGAGCAGGATGAATGTAGACACCAACTATCAAAGTGGCCAATTTTTTAATTTCTGTAGGCGTAAAATGTATAAACTCTCCATTGTGTTATTATAAAGTTCCTCTGTTTTTTGAACTTCGGTGTTTGATTTTCACTGATTCATGAAATAATCCCAGAATTTTTATTTCGTAGTTTCGTACTCGTAGCGTAGAATTTTGATTCGTAGTTGTTTTTTTTTCTCTCTTTTTTCCATTCAGTCTTCCTTCAGTCATTTCGCGTTATTAAATTCTACTAAGTTTATATCGTAGTTACGCTGAGGAATTTCGAGAATGCGATCAATATTTTTTTCGTTACCGTGTCTTCCTTTATTTGGTCCACGATTTTATGAAATTTCGAGAATCCGAAGTATTTTATAACGTTACATCTTTCCTAACATTCTTCCGTGTCTCTTTCTCCTGTGTTTTTACTTGTATTACTTGGATTATTGCTTAATATCGCTTTCTCGTTTTCAACGAGTTGAAAAAAAACTTTAAGTAAAAATACAGGAAATCACAACGATCAGCCGTGAACGAACCAAAAAACGCAGAGTACAGTTAAGAATCTAACCAGATACTCCTGCATTGATTCAATCTTCGCTTTGTCCTTGTCCGTTAGAGCGCTGTATTCCTTTATCAGACTTTTTATCAACCCGATCTTCGCATACAGTTCATTAATCTCTGCATCGACTCTGTCGTTGGGGGAACTTTGAAAGAGAAACTTGTCCCGGAGAAAATGATCTTGATCTTCTTCGTGCACTAATGGCAACGCCGGTGACTATAACAAAATTTAATATTAGAACTATCGAAATGATCGAAATTACCAATTGATAATTTTTGTTAGACATTTTGCGTTTTGTTAGAAACATGAGACAGCGTATTTCTAAAGATTTAAATAATTTTTCGCAAAATATACAAATAAAAGCTTGCGTAATCTCTATTTCGTATAATAAAATTTCTCTGTTTCTTTTTGACTTCAAGATGGAAATTTTATGCTTTAATCGTCGTTTAGTTCATTTGTTACTTGTTTCAATGAGTTCGCTTGTTGCGTATCCACTTGCAACATCCAGTCCAAGAACTCGATCAGATCCGATGGCAGAGAGATGCAGGTCTTTCTCTGCACCTCGTCGAAGATCAGTCGATTCAGAAGCAGCATTATTCTATCGAGCAGCTCTTTCGTGTTCTTAATCTGTTGGAGGCGGAACGTGTACGAAAGCTTTCGAAGCGAGAGAGAAGAAGAAAAAAATTAATTAACCTACTTCGTCGTCGTTGAGTGTCTCGCGATAAGATTTCTCAGCTGCCGCGGTGTCTCTGGTTTTGTGTTTCTGGTAGAGGCCCGGTCCTAACGACACCTTCAGCTCCTCGTTCTTCTGCACCTGATCGAAAATCTGCTGCACGATCTTGCCAGCGAGCTCGCCGTGAAGAGCAGAGTCCATCTGCGACTCGTCCTCCATGTCATCGGTTGTTATCAGAAGCGTAGTGAACTTCTCTCTCTCGCTGTCGTTGTCCGAGTTCGTCGTCTAAAATATTACCGAATTTCGGCGAAGCTTCTTTGAAATCAAGCTGCAGGTTATATATTTCGTCACGCTTTTAAGTTTTATCAAACTGCTTAAAGCTGATTTACTCACGTCCTTTCCTTCTACGTCCTCTCCTTCGTTCTGCGTAACTTTGCTCTTTTCAACGTTGCGACGACTCCCGCTCTTCGACGAGCTTTTCTCACGCTTCTGACTCTTACGATCTTTCGTCTTTGAATCGTTCGAGTGCTTCTTGCGATGCCCCTGCCGTTTCCCGTGATTCTCACTCGATTTACCAACACGATCCTTTTTCTTCCTCTTCTTCGACAGTTTCTTACGATGCTTCTTCCCGATACGGGGCTCCTTGCTCTTTAAATCTACGTCCTCGTAATCATCCCCGTAATCGTACCGTTCAAGATTTTCCTCGCTCGACAGCCCCTGACCATTCTCCTCGTCCACATCTTCGTACGAGTTGAAAAACTCAAGATCGTCCTCATCGTCGTCCGTCTCCTCGTAATCGCGATTGTATCGATCCCCGTCCTCGTAATACGTGTCGTAAGGTGACGGAATTTCTCTTTTGTGCCTGGTGTCGCCTTCGGACAGTCGAGTATCTAACGACGAGCGGGAATATGTAACGAGAAGAGCAGGCGAATCTTCAGTCTTCAAACTCGTCCCATTTTCCATTTTCCGTAGCCTATCGATGGAACCATTAACCATACTTCTTTCGTGTTTCGTGGCGCTGGATCCGGGACGAGCGACGAGCGCGTCGGTATCGACGGTTTTCAAGCCTCTGGCCAGCCTGACTCTCGCGTCTTTGTCGAAATCGTCGAACCATTGAACCGGCTCGACAAAAGACTCGTGCAGGTCCCTCGAGCTAACGATCGTCTGTTTCTCGCGATCTATATTTTGGACGCGTTCCCGCTCCGGCGACTGCGGCAACGCCGGATATTTACGATCCCCGTAAGGAGAACGCTGAGAATCTGTGTCAATATATTGCCCCCGGTCCGTTAATGACCAGCTCACGGCGTCTCTCCCTTTGGCCCCCTCGTTTCTCACCCCGCTCACCTGCGATTCAAGGTTTATAGAGCGAAAGAAAGTAAGTCGAGGCAATAATTTATTGGAAACGCCTGGGTTTTTATTCTATTCTGTTTCTTCGTTCTTTTCTTTCCTCTCTTTCTCACACACCCTCTTTCTTTTTACCTTTCTTTTCTTTTCTTTTCTTTTTCTTTTTTTTTTTTTCTCTCCTTTACCTTTTGTGTTTGCCATTCACGGGCGGTCTCGATAGCGCGGGCAGGTCCTCGTAATTTCTCCCCGGTGCTGTTGCCTTGCTCCGGCCCGCCTTTAAACATATCGTCCGTGCTTTTAAGGGCGAAATAATTACTTTGGGAAACGTTGGCGCTCGCAGCAGTGGCGGGACCCTCGCGTTCGCCAGATGATACGCTCTGGTAAATTCTCTCGCCAATTTCGGATTTCCCCGATCCGGCGTGAACGAGCAGAAGTGGCAGCAAGTTGGGACTGGAAGCTGAAGTCGAAATTTCCGTAGTTGCAATTTGATTTCGCGGATCATCGAGCTGCGACTGTGAACTGTCTACTTTTTTTCTTTCTTTCTTTCTTTCTTTCTTTTTTTTTTTTTTTTTTTTTTTTTAANTTTTTTTTTTTTTTTTTTTTTTTTTTTTTTTTTTTTTTTTTTTTTTTAAGAGAACGATTTTGAAAGAAGTGGAACCTAGATGAAATTCATTCATTTGGACGACTAGACTTTGAATCTTTTTTTCACACTTTGATGATCACTCGTGCTTTTGGATATTTTTGTTAGACGATGTTAGATGATATTTACCGGATGTTTCGGTCGGATCGTCGCGAACTTCTGATGGATCAATTTGATCTTTTGACGGTTCGGTGGAGCAAGGTTTGTCATTGGATTCGTGGTACATTCTCTGATCTCCTTTAATTCGTGGTTTACTTTCTCTACTTTCGTCCTCGTTCCAATCGTATATCTTTTTCAACTCTTCGTACAGTGGTTTCACGCTGTCAGACACTTTTCCTTTTCTAGTCAACACGTAGATAAAATGCAATGAGGAAGAATCGTAACAAAGTGTTGACTCAAAAAAAAAAAAATCTACAATGAAAAAGAAGAAAAATATTTCGTACGATATATTAAATATTTCTTAAAAAGATAAGTACATAGAGTTCTTTTTATAAGTAGAATTATTACTGATATTATTGTTAGTAGATCTTATTACCAGATTGTGCTAGTGAAATTTTAAAGAGACTACAGTAAAAATTTCTAAAACCAATTAGATTATCCGCGTGTTGTTCAATTCTGAACAGAAACACAAAGACATAAGAATTCACACATCTTTCACTGTTAAAATTTTCGAAAATGAAATTCGATCTGAACGGAGGAAATTATAATATTTGGGCTGTATGAAAAAAGAAAAAGAAGAAAATAAAACATAGAGAACGCGTTAAATATTAAAATTCGACTGGCGTACTTTTCGTCCAAATATTGAATGTCGCCTAAGAAGTCATCGATCACGTCTAAATTCGCATCCATCTTCAGAAAATACTTTTCCGGATCCATTATTACCTCATTTGTATCACTGTCTAAAAACTTGGCTTCGTTTCTCCCTACCGGTTCGTTCAACCTATTGACACACTAGTATCATTATTTAAACTTCAACGTTTCTATAAGGTGTTCCAATTTCTTACGCAGTAGGTCAGTGTCACATTTATTTCACAAGGTTTTACCATTTTGTTTCGAGAGTTCAACACTGACCTCTGGCGACTAATGTCTTCACCTGTCTTCACCTTGATCCTGATCGTTGATTGCCGGAAGGTCCTTCCTCCTCCACGACTTTCGTCGATCGCGTTGGCGATTTTGATATTCTAGTCGCGTTTCTCGTGTCCGCAGCCGGGCTAAGGAATTGCTGTTGCGGCTTTTTACTTTTGAGCTTTTCCTTCCTTTTGATTTCCTTCTGGATCGCCTCCTCTTGCTCGTCCTTTATCTTCTCCGTAGATTGCGGACACTTTTGGTTACTTTCCGCTACTATTGAAAAATACACGAGTTTCTGCGTGATTTATCCGAGATTACGGTTGCAAAATTCAGACCAGTAGCCGAAATTTTAGCGATTTGACCGACTGTTGAAATTTTACTAAATTCTTAGAAGAAGCGAATAACATAGGTAACATTCTCAAGTGAAAAGTTAGATTTACTCAGGTAGTTTGCAAATAATTAATGTTACATTTTAATCTGTCGTTGCTCCAAAAAGTCGCATTAACGCACAATAGATTCCAGAACGTGAAAATATCCGAACGCTTATAAACGACGACTCGAGTGAATTACGAAATCTGGCGAAACTTTATTTACGTAAGTTGTTTAATTTTTCGGAGTGCACTTGTGATTACCGTGTTCCGCGTACGAGTCGATAATATTCTCGTCTTGATAATTGTTCTTCATTCGCTCCTGCTCGCTTGTCGGTGACGACTCGCGATCTTGTTGATCGAGATCGTCGTAGTCATAGTACTCGATCACACTTGGATTACGTCTTTCTCTCCCGGTGAGTTTCTTCTTTTTCTTAATTTTTTCCTTGATCAAAACGTTCACCTTTGCCTTCTTTTTGTCGCTGTACACGGATCGTTCTTCCCTCCGCGCTGGTGCGTTACTTTTTCCTGAAAATGATCGGTCGATGAATTTCTTCTTTGAACTGTTTCCTTTCGAAATAGCTTTTGAGAAGATTAAATTCTTTATAGATTAAAGATGTGAAGTTACAGTGAGATGCATTCAACCGTTGATATTTAATTTGTCCCGATGATTCGAGAACTACAGTTGACGAACGAGTACGAGACTATGAACGCAGATACGTGTAAAAGCGTCTTAGTTGCCCAATTTAAAGTCAACCCTGTCCTTGTAATTATTTTAATTAATAATCCATTTGTCCAACCTGCTACTCGTTTTCTAACCAGCCTAATCAGAGCCTAATCAGAGATTCAGCCAACCACGAAAGTTGCACAATGCACAGAATTTTACCTGAGCTGTCTTCTCTTTGCGCATTCTCCTCTTCCTCTTTGTCGCTGTAACTCGCATCAGCGTCTTCCACGTCGTCGTTCGAATACTCCATATACTGCAACATCCTCCTCTGACCGTATCTGTCATTCATTACCCTATCGTCCATCCCGTTAGTCATTATCAATATCTCCTTGTACTTCTTATTTCTTCCTTCCTCGTTATTCTCGTTCACCACGTTCGATTTCACCCTTCGAGCTCCGCCATTAGAGAGCCCCTTCTCTTTGTTATCGCTGAACCGTCCCTCCCCGCTCGTGAATTCATCCTTTCCACCTAGGTCATTACATTTCTCAGCGGCAGTTTGATCGACGTTCACAGGCATCGGTTCGCGAGCCGCTGCACCGAGCCAGTTTCCTCGAGCTCGTTGCGCGCCGCTTTGTCCGCTTGGTCCTTTGTCGACTCGCGCGGAGTTCTTAAGTCGTTTTTCATCCCCGTTCCTCGCCATCGTCACGCGGCTCGCAGACGCGGGCGTGTCTCCCTTAACTTTGTCCGTCCGGAAGTCGAGAACCTCGCCGCCAACAGGAACTTCTTGCTCGTCCCTCTCGCTCCTCTCGCTTCCAACCCGTTGACACGCACCTTGGACAGGTGTGTCCACCCGCGACTTTTCTATCTTCACGTCGACGACCGTCGATACCGACGATCCAGGTTTCTCCTCGTTCTCCACGAGCGTTTTCTTCCTCACGTCGAGCACGTTCAACGCGAACGGCGGCCGATCGCCGTCCGCCTGCGAGCTCTCGCGTGCTTGGTTGCTGAATTTCACCAGGTTTTTGTTCTCCGACTTGAGCAGAATGTCGATGTTGCCCGAATCGTCCCCCGATCGCGGAAACGATCTTTCGTTCTCCTCGCTGGTTCTTTGCTGCCGAGGTTCGAACACTTCGATCACACCTAATTCTCCCTTGCTCGAGCCGATATTTTCTTGATTCGAGGCAGCTATTCTTCGTGATTCGAAGGTCCGCAAAGAATTCCCTTCGAGACTTTCACCCTTTCCTTTCTCCTCTGTCAACCGGTCCTCCGCCGAGTTCAGATTTTCCCGCGACAGGTTCGATCGTTCCCCATCTCCGACTGTCCTCTCTGCATCCTTGTTTTCGTCTCTGGTCACTTTCGAGACGTCAGGATTCACGGTGTCACCTGGATAATCCTTCGAGGTGTCTGTTCGTTGCACGTTGTTCAATCCTGAAGACTCTCCCCGTACCTTTGACGTTTCTATCGAATTCTTCTCATCAATGCCCGAGTTGTTGTTTTCACCTGGAGTCTCATCGTTTAAACGACGTTTCTCATCCNAGTCTCATCGTTTAAACGACGTTTCTCATCCGTCCTCTCTGACGTTCCTTTGCTACGTCTTTCACGGTCACGGAGCTCCTTTAGGGAGGTCTGTTCAGGATACGGCGGCCCAAACTCCGCTCCACGAAAGAGTTTCGGGTTACCATCATCGTCGTTATTAACTTCGGTCCTCTTCGTTCTCCACGCTTTCGGACGAGCATTCTTCTCGTCGGCATCCTCGGCCTTCTGTTTACGCTTTCGTACATTCAGCTTCTCTTCCCGCCATCCGGAGTTTGCTGAAAACAGAGAAAACGTTCTTTTACCGGGCCAAGTTGCTTTTCTGCAGGCAGATTTCAAGCAGGCGTTCGTCAAATTAAAACGTTTTCAGGTACTTTCTACTTCGTCGTTCTCGTCTTTTCGGTGTTTGTCTCTCGGCTCCTTCTCTCTCTCGTCGTCCTCGACGCTCG